>DWGR01005299.1:0-10472 GCA_018247715.1 Heliconius burneyi
CTTTTTCTTGTTCCCAAAACTAAAGAGACCTATGAAAGGACGGAGATTTGCAACGATTGAAGAGATAAAGACTGCATCGCCGGAAGAGCTCAAGGCTATACCGAAAAGTGCTTATGAGAAGTGCTTTCACGATTGGAAAAACCGTTGGCATAAGTGTATTGTATCTGAGGGGGATTACTTTGAAGGGGACAACATAAATATTGATAAATAAATAAATATTTTTTTCTTAAAAATACAAAGTCACTTACCTTACTTTTTGAACACACGTCGTATGTAAGGAAACAAGCAATAACCATGATGTTAGCATAGTATGGAAACATGGCGATATTATAAATTATTAGCTATTTGTTTATAATATATAGTTTTAGTCAAAGAATTTTTCCCCATTTATATTTAATAGCAAGATCTTTACGTCTTATTTTACTTTACAAGTACTTATATTTGCAAGTGTTATTTTATGTAAGAGCATACAGATACAAAAAATTTAAAAAAAATCAAAGATTATCACCATGTTACGACTTAAGTACATAATTAGACGTAGTTAAAGATGTATCTACATAAAACAGACTCGCACATAAGTCATCAGATAGTAAGTAAGTAAGTAGTTTTACAGAGGACATTTGTAATATAATAATAAATATAATTATTACCCCGGGAACTTAACAAGGTTCCCTCTGCCTACCCTGCTGTGTGCGGGATACAGCGTGAAGCAATTTTTTTTAAATTATTACCCCTCACCAGGCAGAAATTGAACCTACGATTTACGTTCCATACTTCGATACCGTCCGCTAATAGTATACAAATACAAATGTATTTTTAAGTTTGTCCTTTAATTCTACCCAACATATTTATAAATGATATAATAATAATATATTAAAATTATTTGGAAATATGATAAGTTTCTATGTTCGTGTTTACCTTCAAACTTATTAAGTAGATTGTTGGGCGTTTCGCAGACGATTTCGCCATCGAAGGCGCCCAGTTGTGCGTCGTCCTGACCCATCGCGGCCGTCTCAAGAAGGCACTGGCGACATTTTAAATTCGTCTCCCTGTAGAAATAAAATTTTTAGTTGTTGGAATAGAATAGTTTAATAATAATTCAAAATATAAATCTAATTTTTGTACCTACTGGAAAATCATTAAATTAACTGGAAAATCAGAGAAGAAATTCTTTCCATTTTTCTTTAGCTTCACGCTGTATCCTGCACATAGCAGGGTAGGCAGAAAGAACCTAGTGTTAAGACACTTTTGTTTTACACTTTCTACCGAATTCTAGAGGCATTGGGGGTTGTGGTGGAACAAAACGCCGAGCTTTGCCTCGTTACCAGATTAAAGAAATGAAAATATTTAATAGTACATTTCCTCGAGCGGAATCGAACCCACAACGTGTCGCTTTTACGGTCATATGCTTGTGCTCTAGTGCTTGTGCAACAATTCCATTTATCTCATTTAACAATACTACATCTACCAAACTTTGGTAAAATAATATATTTTAGCAACAAACGAGTTACGGAAATTAATAAATATTTATTAAAAACAATTAGCTCAAATTATCGAGGTATTCAATTTCCGTAACTTCCGCTTAGTTCAAGCTTTAGAGTTATAGTTCAAGCTTTAGCGTTGAGTTCTGCCACTCAACACGCAATGCCTTCAGAATTTGGCCGAAAGTGGGGAACGGAGTGTCTAAACACTAGACTCCCTCCCTCTGCCTACCCTGCTGTGTGCGGGATATAGCGTGACTCTAATATTTTTTAAATTGAAATATTTAATATTTCAATTTCTCGGGAAGTGGGAGTCGAACCTACAACCTGTCGCGTTTATATTCACACTCTTGTGCTCCTTCACCACGGCTGACTTACAATAACATTGCATATTATCGTGGTAATTTGCATTTATGAATTACAGCATACATCTAATTAAACAATCAACACATGGTTTCCGCGTCATTTGCACATCATTAAAGGTACTAACTCATATGATTCCGGATGTCGAACTTCATTAGTTTGTGCTAAATATAATATTAATGTTTATATTATATTATCCAATAAGATTTTTTTTGAAGCCCTCGGGGTGCAGGGGCACAAGCGAGTGACTAAATGCGATTGTTGCAGGTTCGATTTCTTCTCGGGGGGAACGTAATATATAATATTTTCACTTTTCCTCTCTGGTATCGAGACAATGTGCGGCGTGAATCAACCTTACGCTGTATCCTGCACACAGCTGGGTAGGCAGAGGGAACCTAGTGTTAAGACAGAGCGTGAACCTAAAAAATAATCATGGTATTCCCTCGTTTTGGAAAACAAAGTGTAACGGAAAGAAGGAAAATCAGATAGTAGAAAGCGGGGAGTCCTATCACTAGGTTTCCCTACCTGCCATGATATATGCAAAAATAAAAGGATTTTATTGGAAAACAAAAAATGAACATCTAATTACATACCCATCTAGCTCAGCAGTCTCTATATAGCAAAGTCCATTAGGCTCGGAACTGCTCAGCAGCAGTATATCGGCTGCCACGAACTGGTCGTTCTCCAGCCTGATGACGTCTCCCACCTGAACAGAAGCCCACTTCTCCTCCACAAGCTTGCCATTACGCAGTGTTTTCGCCCGTCTGTGGTTCACTTGAGAATCGTTCTGATGACGTTGCTGTAATTAACGCCGCTCGTTAGCTCAAAAATGTGGTAACAACTGTATACGGATGTAAAGCGTCAATACGATAACACGATGTAAAAATCAAAGTATTTTTAAATTTATAATTTGAAGGTATTGCTTTAGTATATGTCTAAAATTAATATATTTGACATATCGTCGGCAGCGAGTGTAAACCTGCCAACAGCCTATTAAGAAAAATATCAAGAGGAACAGAAAACGTCTTTTAAAAAGTATGACTAAGTACGTATATTATCAGAAATATTTTATAATTTCGAAGCCGTCGTGGCGCAGCGGCACGAGGTGTAACTGTAACGCGGCAGTTGTGTGTTCGATTCCTACTCGAGGAAATGAAATATTTATTTACATTTATATTTCCATTTCTTCGCTCTGGTGACGAGGCAAAGCGCGGCGTTGAGTTCTGCCACTCAACACGCAATGCCTCCCGAATTCGACAGAAAGTGGGGACGGAGTGTCTTAACAGTAGGTTCCCTCTGCCTACCCTCTTGTGTGCGGGATACAGCGTGAAGCTGATTTAATTTGTTTTTTTTTTTGTTAATTTCGAATTATCTACTTTATAAAATAAAGGTTAATTTTGTATTTCATTGTCACTCGTCATCATCAATCATTGAATGATGAAAGGAAAAACAAAAACCCATTTAACAGATTTACACTCTAAGACAACGATATTTAGATTACCTATAAAAATTCACAACATTATGAATATAATTTTTCTTGTATATGTTGCTTTAATTTAACAAACAGCATTAAATAATTATTATCTTTTCTCTTTTCTTATTATCTTTTATCATTAACCATCTGAATAGCACCAACCATACACAATAAAAGCTATTTACAATAAGGTTATATAGGTCATCTTAGTAATAATGTATGTAAGTGTATCTATCTGTGATATTTCACTATCTACTATCTACTCTATATATGAGATTTTCTATATTAGTGATAGTGATTCTCTATATTACTTGATGTTATTATATTTTTTAATTTTATTATAACTCCTTTTCTTTAAATAGTTCTAGAAATCAAAGAAAAAGCCAATAGATCTTAATTTAAGCTTCAAATATAATAAAATATTTATATGCTTACTAATATTTAATAAAATAGGAGTATGAACTAACAAAACTAAGTGAAATGGATGCGTCATATATTTTGTAAGATATTATATTTTATTCATGCTATAAACACTGACTTCAACAGAAACAAGCAAGGTGAAGACCACACTGTCATTACTGATTCAAAGTAATAACAGTCTGTGCGCCTTCCAAGCAAGTGAACTTCAAAAATTTCTTATAACCTTCATAACTTTATTGTCCTTATGATATGAACAGACATATAATTTTACATATCTCCTTAAATATTCAACTTACAAAATCGTCGTAAGCGTCCTTTACGGCAGTGAGGGCAAGTACACCTATAAGTGGTATTGCAGTGGTGATGGGCGTCAACGACGAGATCGCTGGAATCAGCTGCAGAACCAGTAGGCACAAAAAATAAAAGTTCGCCAACCGCTGGAACTGCTCCAATAAGTTCAATGGCAGGAACGTGATAATCGAGTACTTTGATGTTTTGATGTAGTTGTTCTAAAACAAATGTATACTTAGAGATTTGCTCATTTAACATAACTTGACAGTATTTATTCCAGGAGGTACTCGTTATGGGCTCATGGTGTGACTGCAAAGGGCACTGGTTGTGGTTTAGAGCCCCACTCGAGGACATTAAATATTTATTTATATTTCCATTTCTTCGCTGTGGCACCAAGGCAAAACCCCAGCGTTGGGTTCTGCCACAAGCAATCCAATAAAAAAGTAAAATAACAATGTACAAATTCAACATTGCTATAGAGAATTAAGGTTATAATTTTTTTAAATGACCTTTATTTTTTTTAAGAAAAAGAATTCGTTGAATAAAAGAGAAAAACAAAACGTTAGATCATGCATCATTTACTTACAGCGTAGCGAAATTGCGCGTTGTACTCTCGATTGTTGGATCTGATTCTCCGTTCATTCTCTGAAACAAAGAACAATTTCAGTTTAAACATTCGTTACTGACTGAAAACAGCAATCAAACACAATAGTCGAGTATAAGTAAGATTTGTATTCAAAGTAGCATGTTGTGATAATTACTTGAAGTACATTTAGAGAAATAAATAAATCAGCTTCACGCTGTATCCCGCACACAGCAAGGTAGGCAGAGGGAACCTAGTGTTAAGACACTCCGTTCCCCACTTTTTGCCGAATTCTAGGAAGCACATAAACGTAAATAAATATTTCACTTTCTCGAGTGGGGATCGAACCCACAATCGTCGCGTTACAGTCACACCCTCGTGCCGCTGCGCCACGACAGCGTTTCGAGAAAGGTTCATTTTTCCAACATTCGTACCCACAACATTTACTTTCGATGTACTTTTTAGAATAACCAACTCCTTACGAGGAAAACATTAGATTAAAAAAAAAAGAAAAACGTCGATCGTCATTTATTTCTTTATAGATTTTATAGCTAAAGATATGGTCTATATAAAATATATATTTTATGTATAAAATTATAGCAGTTGACAAATTTTAGATACATGGAAGAATATCTTTAAGATACATGGTTTCTTAAAAAACATTAAAAAGTAAGATCATATGGAGCTGTCATATAAGTACATTAGTATCGTATAAAACGATTTCCTCCTCCTTTTATGCCAATAGATATTTTTTTATAGACTTATGTAGATATTTTAGTACATAATATGTACATGACGTTGGCTATTGGTTTGAAGCCGTCATAGCGCAGGGTCAGAAACGTGCGACTGCAAACAGGATGTTTGTGCGTTCGATTCCCACTGGGGGAAATTAAATATTAACATTTTCATTTTCTCGCTTTGGTAATGAGGCAAAGAAGAGGCATTAAATTCTGCCACTCAAAGTGGGGGACGGAGTATCTAAATGCCTAAAGGTGTGCCTTTACACTAGTTTCTCATATTCTATCTCATTTCATCTCATCGTAAATAGCACGAGGACCCCCCGAACGGCCTGTATGAAGAGGTTGATGACAGTGGACGAAACGAAAGAGGCATGTCTCTACATACCTCAAAGCGCCAAACATTAAGGTTTGTTTGTAGCTCTACCATACTTTTTGGCACTCCGTTATCTTTGACTGACCTTTGACCGTTTACCCCGCAAGAGATGTTAGAATGTTTTTAATGGAGTTCAAAGTAACAAAGTTAAAAGGTCAAATCGAAATTATGTAATCCAAAAATAGTAAAAGACTCTTGGACTCCTACAGTAATAAAAAAATAGTTCTATTATTTCATTAATTACCTAAAATAATAATAAAAAGCTATACACTCTAAAAAAAAATGTTTAATCAATAGAAAAATTTTCAATGGAATCTCCTTAAAAATATGATAATTGTATCAATAAAATATAACAAAAATCTAAAGCGCAATTCTATATTAATGATAAATATGATGCATTCAGAGCGCGCTCGCGACGTAAACGTACGTTACAAGGCTTCCCCACTTGACTGCAAGTCATAACATGCAATTTGTTCTACTTTGTTGAACTCTATCACAATGTGGAAAATAATTATACTTAATAGAGAAGGAAGATGCGATCTTTAAATCTTCCTACATCTGTTTTCATTTACACATACACATTTCGTTTATAACTTTTTTTTTCGAACATGAGGTTGATGCTGTTAGCCCTATTGGCCTTTGCAGCGACGCCAGTTGGATAGGGAAGAGGGTACTCCGTCCCTGCAGAAATACAAGCACTAAGTAGCTGCCTGTGAGGAAGTTGACGACTGTAAATCGACTGGCCGTCGATTATAACTAAGTATCGATAGCGAAAAATAGCAAACTACTACTAAGAAGTTTTTTTTTCTTTCGAAAGTATATAATCGAAAACTGCCCTTGTTAGTAGTAGTTCAAAACAGCAATAAAAGATACTAAGAATTTTTCTATCGATTTAAAGTGCATATTGTTCGATCTCAATTAAAATGGCTAATTTTTAAATTATTATTTCGGTTTAATAAGCTACATCACAAGTGTTCATTTGAAGTGATTCCAAAATCTTTAATTTGAAGTAAATTCTCATTGAGTTAAAGGAAATATAGGCGTGTTTTTATAATTCTATTTCTAATTATTATTCTATATCTTATTATTTATTATACTAATTTTATTTTAAAGTAGATAAAACAATATGACTTACTTAAATGAAAATTTTTGCAAAGCCTCTACAGAATGCAGCACTCAAGGTTGGTGGCGAGTGTAATCAATAATGGATCAGTTGCAAATTGAAATCGATTCGCGCCAAGATGCTCAATTGTTTCATTCAAACATAACCTTCCTATTTAATTATTCGTTTATCTTTTTTTTTATTATTATAAACTCAAATGTTGCCTAATTAAAAAAAATAAAATTAAATACTTTATTTTAAAAGGAAATACAGCTTAATGTTTGATGATCGTTAACTTACATAAATTAATATATATATATATATATATATATATATATATATATATATATATCAAATTATACCTATGTACTAAATAAATCAATTATTTCTTTTTATTTTAAAGTCAATTTGAAATAAAGGTTAATAGTATATAATAACGAAAGATCGCGATGAATCAAACACTATACGCTATATATAGCTTAAGACTTCATTCATTTCAAATATTTGGACTGTGTCATTTGTATGTAGTTACGTCTTACGCACCATTAGTATTAAACGAACGAACGATATATTGTTAATGTACCTAATTACATGCCTTTAAAGACAATTGAATTTTTAAACAAAATTTTGATCAAAATAGTAATGACCTATTATAAAATGGTCAACAGGGGCGGTGCAATTTGGCAAGTTGTGCCTATATCTTACGAAAGGGATGAAATACATGAACTTAAAAAAATATAAAAAAATCAGCAGGGTAGGTAGAGGGAACCTAGTGTTAAGACACTTTTTTTTACGGTAAAAGGACAAGACAAACGAGCGTTCGGGTCACCAGAAGGTAAGTGATTACCGCCGCCCACGACCCTGTGCAACACCAGAGGAGCTACAGGTGCATTGCCAGCCTTTAAGGTGGAGACGCGCTTTTTGAAGGTACCCATATCATATCGACCTGGAAACACTGCCGCGGGTAGGCCATTCCACAGTTCCGTGGTGCGTGGAAGGCAATTTCTACGAGACCGCACAATTGTAGAGTGCCATGTATTCAGGTGGCGTGGATGATATTTAAGTTTGTGACGTACTGTGCGGTTGGAAAATTCGGCGGCAGGTAACAGGTCAAACAGTTCTTCAGAACACTCCCTATGATAAATGCGATAGAGAACGCGCAGCGAGGAGACGTCTCTACGCAAAGCCAAAGTGTCAAGCCTTTCACAGCTCATTGGATCCCTAATGATTCGAAAGGCTCTACGTTGTATGCGATCAAATGGGACAAGCTGATATTGGGGTGCACCAGCCCAGAGATGTGAACAGTACTCCATATGAGGCCGAGCCGTACGTTCTCCACTTTCTGCTGATTTCTGGAGACATTGCGTGTTGGGTGGCAGAACTCAACGCCGCGCTTTGCCTCGACACCAGAGCGAAGAAATGGAAATATAAACGTAAATAAATATTTCACTTCCTCGAGTGGGGATCGAACCCACAACCGTCGCGTTACAGTCACGCCTTTGTGCGGCTGCGCCACGACGGCGTCTAAACGTATATATTAAAAAAATATTTATTTTTTTCAGTTTAATTAAAATGATTTTAATAGCTTTGATTAAAATACTTTTCTGCAGATTCACAAGTAATACGAGTACATAGAGATGTACCTAAAATTTTTCTACATAAATAATAAGACGTTGGAAAGTTTAAATATGAAACAATTTTGATAATTATAATGAAAACAATTTAAAATCTTTGGAAAAACCTAAAACATTTAACCATTATAAAAAAAATAAAGCAAATAATACAAGCAACAACTCAATGCCGCGTTTTGCCTAGTTCCCTCTTGGAACTAGAAAATAAAAATATTCAATTAATCGTTCCCTGAAGTGAAAATCGAAACCATAACCGTTTACGCTTACATTCCCACGCTTGTGCCACTGCGCCAATGGTATAATTTCTTTAATATATTGAAATAATATATATTTATACAATCGAAAAGGAAATGGAAAGGATCGAAGGTATGTTTACTATTGTAATAGTGGCGGCTATTAAAAACCGTCTAGGCGGGGTGGGCGTCGCAGAGGCGCCGATCGATCTGCTCTCGAGTTTATAGCTTATAACGCTCCCATTGATGTCTCATTCCCATACAAATCCCCTTGCACGGTCATTGTTAAGCTTATATAATATAGATTTGTGGAAAGCTTTCGGTCTCGATAGGATATTGTTGCTTTTAGAGAAAAAAAAATATTCTTCGAGGAGTAGATGTATGTGTAAGCCAAGTACGTGACTTAGCAATGTGCCAATAGTGCGTTATTGTTCACCTGTTTAGAACATTTCGTTGATCCCTGGGTAAAGTATCGAAAGTGAAAAATGTTCAAATTGTCCATGGATCTCCCCGAGTCCGCTCGACAGCTGCAAACAGAGGTTCGAGTCCCACAGGGGGCCCTTACAGTCGTCGACTTCCTGACAAGCAGCCACTTAGTGCTTGCATTTCTTTAGGGACAGAGTACCCTCTTACCTATCCAACCGGTGTCGCTGTAAAACGCAATAGGGCTAACAGCATTAACCTCCTGTATATATATACATATTTAATACTTTTACTATGCGGATCAGCACGTGGCTCATAAAAAGAATCAGCGTGAGAATGTTAGATTTACACCATTGTGTAAAAATTCTTTGTTTCATCCTTTTGATAAATTCATTTCTACTAAGCCTGCATTATGTTTCTTCGTATTAAAAAAAAAACAAATAATTCCTATACAAATAAAACTATTTAGTATTATACTTATTTAGAAAACGTATAAAAAATTTGAACGTAGCGGGACTCGAACCCACGCCTCCTGGAAACCGACCAGGCGCTCTGACCATTGAGCCATGCGTATGGCTACGCGTGCGTGACTGAACACGATGGTCAGATTTAACTCTAGGGAATGCTTATATCTATTGTACCGACTAACTATTAGCTTATTCACTGATATGGTCCGGCAAAATGCGGTGACCTGTTTTGTCAATGTCTTTTGATAAAAAGAAAGTGGGGAAAAGATTAACATTGGGTTTCCCTGCTTCTTCTAAACTTATAGAATGGGAACAAAAAAAAGAAGTAGTCAACATTTCCTAGACGCAAAAACTAATCATGAATACATGGACTGTAAAATAATCAAAGTACATACAAAAATATATATTTTTTAATAATTCCGATTATACTGTAGGAAGGATAAAAAAATATATCAAATCTTACTATTTATTTACACAGTTATATAATAGAAAGCAGAATCGTCATTAGATGTAAGGATTAACGAATCCACACTGTGATGCGTTACGTGATATACAGAATTCTAACAATAACCTAATCTCTCGTATTAAATTATGTCACTCGCATCTTTTACAGCATTTAAAATTTTAGATATACGAGTGTATAACCATTTCAGTTTGCATTTTAGAAAGTAAGTAAGCTTGATCTGTATCCCATACAGGGTAGAGGTAGACAGAGCGAACCTAGTGTTAAGACACTCACATAATAACACATAACATAATAATTTCCTCCCTCGACTCGGGATCGAACCTATAACCGTCGCGTTACAGTCACGGCCATTCCGCGACACGACAGCCTCAACTTCAATCAACTCAACAATCGATCCCTTACTTTCAGGTCAATAAAAGGCGGAA
>DWGR01005300.1:0-10471 GCA_018247715.1 Heliconius burneyi
TTTACGATGAAAAAGCTAAAGCGATAAGCTCCCGTATCGTGTTAGCTTAATCCCATCCCTAAAATGTGCTGACTTTAGTAGTTCGCTAGTGTTGTAACAAGTGGGTTAGAAAGCCTCAATTACCCAATTGCAGGGTAAGCGTTGGCAATGTTCTATAGAAATACACATTCTACTTATTCTAGAGGTTTTCAAGAAAATCTTTTTTTTTTCTGTAGAATTATGAGGAGAATCCAATACTAAAATATCGTGTTCTTAGTTTTTTCCTGAATTCTAGTCCGTCATCCGTCTATCTGTCACCATGCTGTACCTCATGGTAAACCGTGATAGTAAAAGAGTTAAAATTACACATACGATGTATTTTTGTAGCCGCTATAACAACAAATACTAGAACAGAATCAAAGACTCTTACTTATAGATAATGGTATGGAAATATTCGTGTAAAAGTCAGACAAGCACTTGGCCGTTTTTTTTGGCAGCGTTGAGTTCCACCACTAAAGATAAAATATCTCAGAAAACTGAGCGAAAAGAGAGTGGGGCACGGAGAGTCTTAGCACTATATTCCCTCTGGTCTTCAGCGGGAATATGCCAGATGCTGCTTTATATTCCAATCAAAATAGAATAAGTAATGACATGTTGTAAAGCTAGTGTAAAATGGAATAGAATATTAAAAGAAGTTTCAAGATATTTTAGCGCCGGGGGCCTTAGTAATAAGATCAGCATTGTTTACGATTGATCTCCGAAAAACTTAAAATAGACTTTATACCTTTATTATAAAGTTTAAAATTGTGTGGATTTAAATGGTGAAACCTTCTCCAATATGCATATATATAAGGAGTGCAACACTAGAGCGTTTTAGAGTAGTATTTTATTCAAAATATCAGATAATCCTGAAAATGAGATGAATTTTAATGATTGGGATGTATCCTGAATTTTCAAAAACCTGTAATAGTTCCTTAGTTTCACTCTGTATACCGCACTTATGCGGATTATTCTAGAAACCGAGTGTTAAGAACTCCATTTCTTATTAAGATACCTCCGTTCCCCACTCTACGCTGAAATCTTGACGCGTTGCGTGTCGAGTCACGGAACTCAACACCCCCCTTTGCCCAGTCTCCTTATCAAAGCGAGGAAATGAATACATTAAATATTTTATCACCCGGCGGGATACAGCGTGAAACAGGTGTTATTTTAATATTTATAAGAATAAGCTAACTACATCACGTCACTCTTGGTACATTGCCAGCGCTGTCATTTCCATACAAAATTGATTATTTCCATTTCATCACACAAATCCGCAGGTAAAAGTTAACAAAAACAAGATACAAGCAAGTAACTTGATTTGCCTGCTTCAGCTTGGTTATAGAATCAATAGTAAACGGTCGGGAATCGAATTCCGTACCTCAGGAAACCAGTCAAAGGAAATTGCGGCGGTAACGCGGGAGATTGAGTGTTAAGTGCATCTATCGTTTGTTTATACCTTCTAGATATTGGCTGTAAGTTTTGAATAGTTTTTTTTTCAATTTTACGATGAATTTCGCATGAAGCAGGATAGTTAAAATGAACCTAGTGTCACGACGCCCCATTCCCAACTTTCTGTCGAATTTTCAAAGCACGTTTGAACATTTTTGAAATTGCACTTTGAATCGTTAAACTCAAAGAGGCGCTTCGCCATGTCACCACATCGAAAAAAAAAATATTTATAAATTATAATTAATTTCCCCGAGTGGAAATCGAACCCACTACCTACTCGTTTATAAACATACGCTTGTGCTTCTGCAACACAACAGCCTTATTGAATAATTTAAAAACGCTTTATATCCTACAAATAGCAGAACCTCATTTTTCTTTAAATTTTCAAGACATTGCAATTTGACTGGTTGAACTCTTCGTCGCGCTGGTTAAATTGAGGAATAGCAGATACCTACCACGAGTAATCGCAATTAATGATATATTAAATAAAACAGCTAGTTTTATTGTCACACAAAAATATATTACATTAAATATATTTTATATAACCATACTTCATTGGTTATATAATCTGTGTGTGATTGGCCAAACTTTACTAAAATAGTTCATAAATAATTATTTATTTAAAGTAAATACTTATAAAATGTTTGTTCGCGTAATTATTAATATGTATTATTAAGTGATTAAATAATTTTTAAAGCGTGATTCCAAATGAAAAAAATAAGAAAATAAAATATTTCGGAAAGTGTACAAAAATTTGAGGTAGCAGTACTCGAACCCACGCCTCTAGGAAACCGTATCGTCTCAAGATAAGACAAGCGCACAGTGTATCGTATGTCTATAACATGGTGGTTGTAGGTAATAAGACAAAATAAGGCAAATTCAACTTTTGTGAGATATTATAGAATAAGGCTTCCTTTCTTTCTCACTTTCAATTTCACGCCGTATATGCGGGATCCAGCTTGAAGTTATTAGGCCTATACGTTACAGGAAGAGGAGCTCATAGCATTGTCTGGAACTTGCGATTTAAGCGCCTCACTCTGTAGTAATCCTCTCTTTATCTTAATTACGCAATGATCCTCCTAGTGCCTATAAAATAATAGAAATAATTAACGTAATAATATTACTTTAAAGCCTTACCTTGACAAATAATAAAGTACTGAAAGCCTACAATATATACTTCCCTGGGGCCATTATGTTCTCTTTTGTTAAATATTTAATGAATTCGAACAAAGCCAAGTTACTTAAATAAACGTATATGTCGGCGTGGGTAATAATTAGTTCAAACATTGAGAATAAATTCATGATTGGTCAATCAATTTAAAGAGATGTTAATTAGTGAAACTAGAAATAATATTTAAAGCTAATAATCGTAAAATACTGCAAATATTAAATGAATAGTTTTGTAATTGTCACGCCATTCTAAGCGCGTCATCGCTTGTCATTGTGAGTCATTGTGAGCAGTGTCAATATAAAGGGCCGCACGGGCATCGTACGTCCAGTCACAAGCGCCAACTGTGGGGGAGCGCACCCCGCAAATTATACAGCTTGCCCACAATTTAAAAAGGAGCTGCGCAACAAGAGAGCAGGAACATTTGCCCTCACCCAGCTGACTCCTGAGAGACCCCCTAAAACCACCGTACCAATGACGACGAACACTGTTGCTGCGGACATGCATGCGCCCACATTGATAGCGGCTGCAAATCCGCCAATTGAACGTGGCCGCAGGAGAAACCCCAGAGAGGGGAAACGAAACGTGCTCCTCACAACCTGCAATGAAGCAACATGGTACCACTGCTGTGCCACCTACCACGACGTTACCGGCCCGTTCACAGAGGCCAGGTCAAAGATAGTCAAAGATGCCTGAACACCTTAGAATCATTTATTGGAACGCTGCGGGGCTGCGCAAGAAAATTCACTTTCTTCGCCTTCTCCTCCGCCAACAGAGGATTGACATTGCTATCATCTGTAAAACCCATCTTACTCCAGCAGACGCAGCCAACTTTCCGGGATATTACACACTCAGGCTCGACGCTCTTACAGAAAACGCGTTCAGGGGTCTTCTACTCGTGATCAGGAGGTCGCTAGTGCACCAACCCCTTCCTGACACGAACACTACGTCGTGGAACGTCGTCGCTGGGGACAGAGGTTCAATTTGAAGGTGAAACTCTTCGCATCTTCGCTATCTACCATCCTCCTCAGAAAATTGCTGTTAAAGAAGTGCGAAGAATCCTCGGCAATACCACTCCCACACTAGCTGCTGGCGAATGGAACGCCAAACATCCGGCTTGGCGTTGCCATTCTATGTGCCAAAATGGCAGGAAGCTCTACGAAGATGCAGATCGCCATGATTATGCAGTGAATAATTTAATTATCAAATCAATAGTGAAATATATTTGGCAAAGTATAGACGACGTGGAGCGACATGGAGGAGCGTCCGGTCGCGAGCGTTCATCACACGAACAGGGTTGACGAGACTGAGTCGCTTTAGTTTTATATTTTTATATTTTCAGTGACTTTTTATCCGATTTTGTATTCCGTATAAAGTAAGGCTGTGCCTCTGCCTACAGAGGGAACCTCTGAGACATTTCATTCCCCCAATTTTCAAGACATGTTGAATGGTGAACCTGACCGTCGCGTTTGGTCTGATGTTTGGAAATTTTATATTATTGTAATATTAAAAATATTTTGTATTGGAGTTAAACTTCAAATGTTGCGTCAGGTACAGGTACAGTCAGGTAGAATATATTCTCGAAACTTTACTAATTACTTTGAATACATGAGTATTTGAATATTATGTTGAATGAAGGTACATTTTCGATAACTTTTCTCTCCAATGAACGCCAATAATGATTTGCCACAAACATATGTATTGGAGTAAGTGAAAGTTCTAAAGCTTCTTCAAATAAATGATCAAGTTTTTTGTTAATTTCACATATATTTTTTCCTGACTGTTTTTATTTTTCATTATTAACAAGTCAATTAATCAATTAAATATTGGTAAAACTTTGACTCTATCAGAATTTAGAAAATCTTACAATAATTAAATACGAAATTTGATTAGTTTTAAATACAGTAATATTTTCCTTTTTTTATTTGTTTTATAGCTTCATACTAAATCCTGAATATAGCAGAGTAGGCAGAGGAAACTGGAAATCTAGTGTTAAGAATGTACGTGTCCATTAGGACACTCCTGAGTCTACCGAATTCTGGAGGCATTACGTGTTAACTGGTGGAACTCAACGCCCCATTGTACCACATTACCAGAACGAACAAAGAAGATATTAATATATTCAATATTTCCTCGAGTGGGAATTGAATCCGTATCCTGTTTTTCCAAAACCACGTTTTCAGTCGAACGCTTGTACTCCTCCGACGTGACATTCCTCGGCCTTTTTAACTTTTCTATTTTTCCCTTTTAAAGGAATCTAAATTAGTCCAGAGACCGTAATATGAGTCAACCAACAGGAAACAGAATTAACCCTTACAAAAAATATCTAAAACTTATTTGATACCCTCGCCAGCCCTCGTAGGCTCCCCAGTCATTATAATTCAGGTCTCGTATTCGGAATTTGTCGCGAGTGACCGGCTGCTAGTTCAGCATTCGCTACAGACGACACGGCTCTTACAGCGATACACTTCTGTGTAGCTTTTTGGAAATACAAATTCTACTTTGTTATTTTATTCTTTGTGTTTTGTATTTGACGAAAAGTTTTTATCTGTTTCGGGCGGAAACGGTCCGCTTGTTCTATTCACATTTCTGCGACTGACCATGATATATCCTTTTATTATTTTATCATTTAGATAATGAATGAATAATATAAAATTTGGTCGAGTTTACTCGATAACCTTTAAAAAAAAACTTTTGCAATACATATATCTTACATTACTTTCCATATTTATAAGGAAAATACTTTGGACAAATCTTTTTTTACCTTTACATTGTATCCCGCACACAGCAGAGGAAAAAAAGGAATTGGAGGTACCTAACATTCACAGAGACACTTTTTTGTTATTGTGTGACTGCAGGAACTCAACGCCGCGCTTTACATCGTTACTAGTACGACACATCTTAACAATAACTTGTTGATTAAAAGTGGTAGAAATCAAAATATCACACTGTGTTTTATTACGAAAGACTTACGAGATTATAACGCATTCTAGTGTAATTGGAACCTACTACCAATACGTTTGCGACCACATAAGCTACACATAGACACATACAGTATCATCGAATTAAGATTCCCCAAGCCTCCCGCCTCACAGCGGACCCCGTTACGTATTCATATCCGTTCATCGACAATACGCGAGGTTCCTTTTATCTTTACCCAAAATATGAAATACAACACTATATTGTTTTGTTCTTCCAGGAAATTGGAGAGCTTGTCGTAAAACATGGTCATTCTTTTATAGAGCTTTTTGTTTGTTTATTGAATATTTATATTTTTTTATAATGATGAATCTTTTGTTCTCCAATCTGCATGTAATTAATGTCTTAAAATGAATTGACTGATTGATTATAGGCGCGATGATTGTGGGCTCCATTCCCATTAAGAGGATTTGTTATATTTGTATCGCTGCTTAATTTTTGTACTACTAAAATATATAATGCTTAGTTGATTTAAATGATATAATTTACTACTAGGGGAACGGAGTGTCTTATCACTAGATTCCCTCTGCCTACCCTGCTGTGTGCGGGATACAGTGTGAAGCGAAGATTTACTACTAGAAGGTACTTTCTTAATTTTTAGGGTTCCGTAGTTCAAAAGAAAAAGACGGAACCCTTATAGGATCACTTTAACGTTTACTCTTCCGTCTGGAAAGACCATTTAAATCGAAATTGTGTAGACTTTACAGCCAGGAAAGTTAGTTCAACTTTTCTTTAATTAACACTTCATTTTGACGTATTCTCGTCTAATATACGAGTCAAACATATTATGTATGTTCTTTGATAGGAAACCCTGGGTGGGCTTCAAACTCACAGTTGAACAATTTAGTTTATGTGCATTTTACATCTGAAATGTTATTTTATTTTCCTTTTTTATATTTATATTATGTAAAGTAAATTATTTTGCCATCATAATACAATTATTACTTTTGCATTTGTATACAAATGAAACGGAGTCACCATCAGCATCATTCAATCACTTTTGTAACATAAATCCTTCTAAACCACAATGATTTGCATAATTTACATTGTATAACAAGAGAAATATTTTAAGCCTCATAATTAAATATTTTTTGGATTTAAGCGTTGAATTTTATAACTTACCACGCAAAGTCGAAGGACGGGAGAGTTGTAGGACCAGGTTTTCTCCGCCTTTTCCCACGATATGCGGGATACAAAGTGTGTCTAAAATATCAAGGAAATATATCATTATTGCAGCCCGATGGTAAAAGACTGTGGGCATGTCGAATGAATGAGTGACGAAAAAATGGCAAAAAAGATCTATGATGGAAAAGTGAGCGGCTAGAGAGGTAGGAAGAGACTTCGGTTGACCTTCAAAAACACAGTATCAAAGATACTGGAGGAAGGTCATGTTAAAAGCATGAGAACCTCCCAAAGGGCAAGGATGAAGATGTCGATGAATTGGATGAGGCAAAAGAGGTATGTAGAGTCCGTAGCGCTTGGGCTCCTCTTCTCTTTGACTACCCAGCAAAGGATAAAGCGTGAAGCTATATTGGGTGTTGTTGTTCCAGGTCTCGCTATGTGCGCTAAACAGCATGAAACTACAAGCAAAAATTATATGTACTAAACTAATGGTAATAATATGCATTGAATCTACTATCTAAAGCTCAATAGATCGTCTCCAGCCACAATAAAGCCATATCTCATCATACACCCACTATTTACTTACATATTAAACGAGGCCTTCGCTAATGTAACCAATCTTCTGAGATAACGCGTCCTTTATACTTCCCTACTAAATGCCAATATTGGATGATGTTTTAGAAATATATCTGTCTGGCTTATCGCTCTCATCTCAGGAAGTACTGGTTCGAATTGAAAAAATATTTTTTAAATTTATTTATCTTGGAGACTTAGTATGTCACGAAGGTAAAAGCTAGTTTGACAATATTGTACATTTGAGGTAAAAGAAACGTAATGGTTTTCCTTTGTAAGTACACAATTCAATTGACTCACGCTCTATATATTCATTAAGGGCATTAAGATGCTCCTAATGAATATATAAAAATATACGCTTCCCATTTAACATGGCAGCCAGGGAGAAGTGTCAAAACATTCTGTTTTCTAATATTTGCGGGAATTTAAGGCATTGTTTTGTTTGTCACTGCTGGTTTCTTTGTAAAATGTTTATTTATCACGGCCAAGGTTTGTGAGAAGAAAATGAAGATTTATTATTAAATTATTATTGTTGTATGTTGATACAACAATGATAATGCGAAACTCAACTCTGTGCTTTAACTTTTTAGCCGTGTGTTCCCGGCCTAGAATAGGATCACCCTAGTACTAGAGGTGTCGTTAGAGGCGACTAAAGTACAAGTGGCAGAGTCACGTCGCCAGCAATGGCGACATGCATGGGCAGACTCGACCGGATCATTACCATACTCTGCATTTAAAACCGGCGTGAAGTATTGGCTTTATGCTACTGCGTTTCGCATTAGGTAATGCCGGGCTCTGGCGCCCAACCAACTCAAAAGCTGGCAACGCACCAGTAGCTCCTCCGGTGTTACTCGGAGTCATGGGCGGCGGTGATCACTTACTATCAGGTGACCCGTACGCTCGTTTGCCATGCTTTTTCAATAAAAAAACTTGCCAGAGCAAATAAAATGAAAGTAATTGATTTCTTCAAGTGAGAATCGAATCCACCACAGCTCTCACTTAATACGTCTACTGTGCCATAGTGGCCTCAAAATAAATATTACAGGGTATATTGAAGCAAATTATTTTGCGTATGGCATGAATACACAACTATCGAATCTTAAAATGTCTCTTAAATAAGTAAAAATGAAATTTTAAACTTATCTTAAAAGAAACCTCATTAAAATAAATGTAATTAAGAAGCAGGACAAATATAACTATTACAAGAACTCCTTCGTGTCTTCTAATGACGTATAATCATACTTAATATGTTAATATTATAAGGAAGACGTGGAACAGTTTAGTTTTGACTGTTTTGGATATTACACCAAGATATGAAGATTCAGAATTGTACGCAGGGTTGAGTTTCGAGGATGAAACATATGCAGGACCTAACTTTGCCCAACAGTCGCTTATATCAAAACGATGAACGTGATGTAATATAGGCTTTATCCCTAGCGGGGTACTTATGCTTTTTGCTAATTTATGAGCTATGTAAAAAAAAACGCGTTTGTTTTGTTGTTTTTTTATTTCACATTTGTTATTATAGCGGTAGCTATTCTCTTGTATTACAACCTTCGTGGCAGATATATCAAGATTGTGTTTTTGATGTTCAAAACATAACATAGATATTTATTATCTTAACATTTATATACTGAACGAGAAACGTGACGACTTCTACAAAGAGCTCGTTCCGTCCTTGTCGTAATACTTCAGAATCCTCAAAAAGATTTTAATATTCCTTCGAGAAATTATTTTAAGAAGATTTTTGTTCTCAAGGGCTCTTACCTTTCACCCTGTCAGTTGCTCTCACTAATAAATTTAGATTTCTCCTGCTAAGACTGCTAAGAGTTACAAATCGTAATAATATTTGAGTGTCGCTTTAGTTAATTTGCACGCTTTGATAAAACAGAAAGGCTTAAATATATTTCTAAGTTCAAATGCACTCATTCAGGGATATTTAGGAATAAAGTGGCCGACCACGCTGAAATTGAAAAGAAATAAATATATATTTGAGTCAGTAATTGAAGAAGTTATGGGTTCGTTATCGTAATAGTTTGATTCACACTTAGAGGGGTTAATTATTTTTATTTTCCCAAGCTGAGACAAAGCACGGAGTTAAAAATAGAATACAAATGAATCATGACAATTAGATGGAAGTTGGCCAACAGAGTATATTAACACTAGATTCCTTTTAAAAGTCAGGGTTACAAAAAAAATTAATAAATCATGATGATTGAGAACGGTAGGTTGTAAGACTTGATCTTTACATAGATAAAATAAGTAAAAGATAACCCTATAAGATACGCGATAAGAGAAATAAAAGAACAATTTTTACGTGTAATTGAAAATATTAGTAAGAATATTTTTGTATTTCTGCTCTGTAAAAGTAGACAAGGAGGTTGTTTGATAAAAAAATAGTCCTTAAATACCTATTAATATTAACAATGTGCCCATCCACATTATTCTTCTTCATATTCTTCACAGCAAGGTGTGCTTAATACTACTCCTCGGAAGTTCACATCGATGATGAATGATACGTTATCATCAGTTATGACTTTATCACCAATCGCTTGAAGTGAATCAAAAAAGTTAAATAAAAAAATAAGTTTTTAACAACTTATTTCAAATATCTATTAAGCCTATATAAACGAGTATTTGGGGTCTTCGTGACGCAAAGCAAATCTCATAGCTCCGATTGGCAATCGAACTACTACTAACTAACAAGCATGCAAAAAAACACGCTTCTATAAGGTACGACTGGCCTCGGGCTTTCTAAGTACCAAATAACACCTTAAAAAATCTTCAAAATTACCAGTTATATTTCCTTCATACAACACAGCAGCATTGTTTACTACAATGTGAATTTCTCCAAAGTTTTTTTTTTTTTTATGGTAAAATGACAAGGCAAACAAGCGTTCGGGTCACCTGAGGGTAAGTGATCCCCGCCGCCCACGACCCCGTGCAACACCGGAGGTAGACGCGCTTTTTGAAGGTACCCATATCATATCGATCTGGAAACACTGCCGCGGGTAGGCCATTCCACAGTTCCATGGCGCGTGGAAGGAAATTTCTACGAAACCGCACAGTAGTAGAGTGCCACGTATCCAGGTGGTGCGGATGATATTTAAGTTTGTGACGTACTGTGCGGTTGGAAAATTCAGCGGCAGGTAACAGGTC
>DWGR01005301.1:0-10470 GCA_018247715.1 Heliconius burneyi
AAAAAAAATTCAATACTTTATATCACATAATAAAAAAAATATTTTATCGACACACATTTTTTAGATTCCTAGCTCTGTTTGGTTTGTTCGATTTTGCTGTAAAGGCGACCAAACAGGGACAGTGCTTAAAGAGTTCACTATTTTCAGATCGTTTATAAATTGGCGGGTAAGATTATAAACAAAACCGTTTTCATAATTTTACGGTGACATATATACGTCCAAGGATTTGCGTGTATAAACAGATAACCAAGCATATTTTATAACTATTTTGTAATTACCCACATTTTTCGTATTACATTTATAATTGAAAAAGACATGACATAGGTGTGGTGTGGTGCGGCAGGTGGGCCAAGACGGTGCGCGCCTTCATCAACATGGAGGCGTGCGGCGCGGGCGGGCGCGAGGTGGTGTTCCAGGCAGGCCCTCGTGCGCGCGCGCTTCTGGCCGCCTACGCGGCCGCCGCGCCGCACCCCTATGCCTCCTCGCTGGCACAGGAGCTGTTCCAGAGCGGCCTCATCCCCGCCGACACCGACTTCCGCGTGTTCCGCGACTTCGGCGGCCTCTCCGGCCTCGACCTCGCCTGGAGCGCAGACGGCTATGTGTACCACACGCGCCTCGACGATGCCTCGCGAGTGCCGCCCGCCGTGCTCCAGCGCACCGGCGATAACGTGCTGGCCACAGCGCGTGCGCTTCTCGCCGCTGACGATGAGCGCGACAGCGACCGCGAGCAGCCCGTCTACTTCGATGTGTTGGGCGCGTTCGTGGTGACGCTGGATGCGCGGCGCGCGCTGCTGGCGGCCCTGGCGGCGCTGGCGGCCGTGGCGACGTTACTGTGGCGCTCGGCGGGCGAGGCGGCGCGCGGTCTGCACGTGGCGCGGCGCGCGTGGGCCGGCGTAGTGCTGCGCGCGGCGCTGGGCGCGGCGTTGGCTACAGTGGCGGGTGGCGCGGCGGCGCTCGTCTCCGCCCTGACGCTGCACGCGTGCGGCGCGCGCCTGTCCTTCTACGCGCGCCCGTGGCTGCTGCTGCCGCTTTACGCATTGCCTGGTTCGGTTATCCCTTTTAATATTTCAGCCTCCTTAGGGAGCAACATCGGTAGAAAAACGTGTTTTCCCAGAATTTGTACGTTAATCGACTTAATGTCGGCATCAATTAAACGTTATTTATTTTTTCTGAATTTTTAAGGTTCTATTTGAATTTTGACGATCGGTGGTTTGCTTCCAGCATTTGATGTTATAATTCGACTCCTAATTTAGACTACTCGTGTGGTTGCGCCAACTTGCAAACAGAGTCCTTGTCCTAAAAATCGCTATATAATAGTCTGTTCGTTCGGAGACATTATTTGATTTGACATGTTGTCCCCGTAGCGGTGGTGGGTGCGTGGGCGGACGCGCGCTACACGTGGCGCGTGTGGGCGGCGCGCGGCGGGCCCGTGGCGCTGGCGCGCGGCTGGTGGGCGTGGCGCGCCTGGCGTGACGCGCACGCGCTGTGTGCCTTGCTGCTGCTGGCCGCCGGCGCCGCGCTGCGCCTACGCTCCGCCTTCCTGCCTGCATTGTGGACGTTGCCCGCGCTCTCCGCCGCCCTGCCTCCACGCGCTGCGCCCGCCGCTGCCGCCGCGCTGGCTGCGCTGCCCGGTTTACAAACCGTTTACCTGGCGCTAGGCTCCGTGCACATGTTTGTGCCCATCATGGGCCGCGCTGGCACCGCGCCGCTGCCGCCCGACGCGCTTATGGCGTTGCTGGTGTCGCAGCTGACGCTAGCGGCCTGCAGCTGGGCGCTGCCGCTGGTGGTGGCGGCGCGCCGCCCCGCGCCGCTACTCTGGACTGGCGCGGCGCTTGCGGCGCTCATGGCCGCGCTCGTGCTGGCCACGCCGCTGGGGGAACCCTACAGCGCAGAGCGGCCGCAGCGCGTCATGGTGTTCCACACACGGCGCACGTTGCACCGTTCACGCGCGCAGGAGGTGGCCCCGTACGTGCCGGCTGACGACGCCGACGTGGCGCAGGAGGACTTCTACTGGATCCCGGAGCTGGACGTGAACACACCGCACTCGCTGGACGCGCACGTGGCTGGCATGCGAGCGGCACGCGCCACGACAGCGGCGGACTGCGCACGCTGGACGTACTGCGGTGCGCCCTACTTCCTGCCCGTGTTGTCGCTGGTATCGCGTGGGCATTCTCTGCCCTCGCCCGAGCCGCCCGCCGTGTTGCTGCGAGTGAGCGCGTGCCTGCTGCCGGCGGGGGAGGGGGCGCGCACGCTAGCGCTCAGCGTGTCAGCGTCTGGCGCGGCGCACGCGGTAGTGGTACTGGCGGCGGCGGCAGGCGCACGCGTGGCACACTGTGCGGGGCTGGGCGCGCCGCAAGAGGGCCCGGCGTGGGGCGCGCGCCGCACGTACTTCCTAGCGCTGCACGCGGCGAGGAGCGCGCACGCGCGGCCTTGGCTGCTGGAGTGCCGCGTGGAACGCGAAGGGGGTGCGGCGGCGGGAGAGGGGGGCTGGGTTCAGGTGTCGGCAGCGGCGCACGGCATGGCGGGGGGCCGCGCGGGGCTGGCGGGGTCCCACGCGGCGCTGGTGGGGGGCCTGCCGCCGCACGCAGCGGGCACGGGCTGGGGCGTGGACTTACACATCATGGAACTATAGTGGAGCTGACACTGGACGTCTATAATGCGCCTATGAATGGACTTGCCTCTATCGTATTATAATCACGATCAAAACATGATGACATAGAGACGAATAGTGTTTACTAAAGCCACTTAGTGGTTACCTCAAGATTATATGAATACGTTATGTATTCAAATAAACTTATTATTTTATATTATATATGTTTGATGAAACTCGAGAATCCTTACCAAAACTAGCAAACGCTAATCATTAGCGTTATTTCTAAATAATACTACTACTCAGGTGAATTTAGATTCACAACTATTTGGTTCACTTCAATAACACAACACGTCTCAACTGTGTCATTATGACGTGATTCTATTTTCTATTCGTAAATTAAATTATTTTATTTATAGAAATAGCACAAAACTGCTAATAGTAGACGAGACTCACTGGGCAATAGTGGATACACACCTAATTCCGTCACCGCACAGTACGTCACAAACTTAAATATCATCCGCACCACCTGGATACATGGCACTCTACTACTGTGCGGTTTCGTGGAATTTTCCTTCCACGAGCCACGGATCTGTGGAATGGCCTACCCGCAGCAGTGTTTCCAGGTCGATATGATATGGGTACCTTCAAAAAGCGCGTCTACCTCCACCTTAAAGGCCGGCAACGCACCTGTAACTCCTCTGGTATTGCACGGGGTCGTGGGCGGCGGTGATCACTTACCTTTAGGTGACCCGAACGCTCGCTTGCCTTGTCCTTTTACCATAAAAAATGCACATCCCCTTCCTGTTAATAAATATTGTTACATTCATAAAAATTGTTAACACCAAATAATCATACATAGAATTTCCTAAGTAAAAATATTTATTTAGCACAATTTATCAGTCTTAGAAAAGCAATAAAGTGCCTGTAATAAAACTGTTATATAATGTTTTTAAAAGATTTTTATAAGTATATTTTTTTTTACATTTACATGAATAATGTAAATTAATTTTTACTGTTTAAGTAGGTAATGGTCGGCCTTCAGTCGCACTTAAAAAGGTCGTTACGAACAGTAAAATAAACATTAATGCTTATATAGAGATACATATCCAAAGATAATATAATTTATTTGTTCTATAAATGTTATAATTTTTTGTTAGTGAACAAATTGTACTACATTTTTTTGTTAACTGCTGTTGATTCCAATATTTCGTTGTAATACAATGTGAGTTAAAGTATTTTTATTGTTATTGAAATAAAGTATATAAAAATATTACTGTGTTTTAATGTAAAACAAGAAATACCACTGTTATATTGCTTCATTACATTTTTTATATATTCAAAAGTATTATTCCACACTTAGTAAATAAAAATACGTTTAAAAGAACAAAAATTCCACGCAATGTTCAACTTTTTTATGGTTTCCAAAAAGTATTTTTCTTTGCCAAGTCTGGAATAACACTTTCAAAAATGTAAAAAATATTCAATAAATGGCATTCTACAATTATCTTTGGGTAGCTACAGAGATGCTAGCAACACAAGTTGAACTAACCATTGATGTTTGTCCCCTTCCGGCTCAGTTCTTATCTCTATTGGTCATTATTTCCCGACGAGTAGAAGTATCAGCTTGACCCATTTTATCGCATACAACGTAGAGCCGTTCGAATCATTAGGGATCCAATGAGCTGTGAAAGGCTTGACATTTTGGCTTTGAGTAGAGACGTCTCCTCGCTGTGCATTCTCTATCGCATTTACCATGGGGTGTGTTCTGAAGAACTGTTTGACCTCTTACCTGCCGCGGAATTTTCCAACCGCACAGTACGTCCTTTTACCATAAAAAAGAAGCCATTTTCATAGGTATACCTAAACCTGATAAGCCGCGGAATATGCCCTCTAGCTATAGACCTATCAGCCTTCTCAGCTGCTAAGGTAAAATATATGAGAGAATTCTCATTAGACTCTCGGAGGTGGTAGAGGCCAAATCTCTGCTCATCAATGAGCAATTCGGTTTCATTCGGAACATTCCGTCACCCACCAAGTCCCTCGCGTGGTAGAGCATATAGCTCAATACGAAGTGAAAACTTGCTACTGCAGACATACTGCCGCCATTTTTCTCGACGTAGCGAAAGCCTTTGACAAGGTCTGGCATAATGGCTTGATTTTCAAGTTGCGACGCTCTGGGTTGTCAGACTGTCTTGTCCGCATCCTGCGAGATTTTCTATCAAATAAGTATTTCCGCTATAAACTAGAAGGAACTCTCCTCCCCCCGCCTCCTCCGCGCAGGCGTCCCACAGAGTTCAATCCTCTCTCCTATGTTATAAGCGCTGTATACAAGAGACATACCTCGTACCAGGCTCTTGATAATGTTGTTCACATTATCAAGACCCAGCGCTTGGTTTATCTGGAGCACCACCGATTGATTAATGATAGTCAATATGGCTTCTGCTATTTTTGCTATTTTCTGGCTAACTTAATCCACCAGTGGCTGCGGCTATTGAAAGCAAAGGAAAGGGTCTGGTGGATAATTTGGACATGGCGAAGGCCTTCAATCGAGTATGGCATGGGGCGCTCCTTACAAAAATTCCATCCTACGAGCTTTCCGAGAATTTATTTAAATAAAAAATTTGTAATTTGAATTTATGTAAGTCAGAATTGTGAAAAAAATATTGATTGCCACCTTGGTCACTGGGCGCAGCTTCAAGGTTGCTATCGACGGTTTTTGCACGGAATATGCATTCCGAGCTTTATTGATGGCGTTGCCAAGACTGTGTTGCCCCTTCTTTTGCCTATCAATGACATGTTATTTCTTCTGCCTATCAATGACATGTTAGAGGATTCTAGCATTCATTGCTATGCCGATGAAAGCACAGTGGACATGAACTCTGGCGGCACAAGTCTTTCGCAGAAAAACGCTAAACAGTGCAGAAATAAACTTGTGTCGATAATGTCTCCTCCTGAGGTGAAAGGAACTTGGTTCAATTTACCCTCCTGAAGACACAAGTTTGCGCATAAATGGGTCGTTACCATTTGTCGTATCACCAGTCTTTCTAAATACTCCACTTATAGCCGCGTCCAGTATCAGCAGGGCCTTTAGCATATTGGATCATCTGGAAAGCCAGGTCAAGTTGTTCTCGAAGAAACTGCAGTCTTCAGTAGAGCATGATGGTACTTCACACCAAAACACCAATTGGCCTATATAGGGCCCTGGTTCGGCCTTATATAGAGTACTGTTCTCATTCCCACCTCAACCATTTAATTGCATACAACGTAGAGCCATTCGAATCATTAGGGACCTAATGATCTATAAAAGTAAAACTAATCTGTAAAACACTTTTTCTTTGCGTAGAGAGTGGCGTAGTGAGCTTAGGACTTCGCTGACGTTTGTTTTGGTTGACACATGTGTTAGTGAGAGTTTTATTATTTTAGTATTTTTTTTTATTTGTCGCGTAAAAAGTTGAATGGTATAAAAAGATTTATATTAGTGAGATTACAACCAACCGGTTGTAGTAAGTGTTTGTGTTGGTTTGCTTGTAGTGTAATTGTATAATAAGGTGGGTTAGGTTATTTTTATTTGTAATAGAGCCAGATCGACCTCCTGATCCCCCTGATCCTGGAGGTAGTATGGATACACAGTTGTTCACGAGAAAGAGACAAAGTGGCGACCCATCATCTAATAGTGATGGCCAGATTAAAAAAAACGATTATTAATCCTGATACCGCTACGCCCTCAATCCAGAATTTATTTATACATCCTTCCTTATCCAAGAGCCCAAAATCCTATCTAGAATCCGAAAAAGGCCCTTTCATTGTTTACGTGTCGAGGGAAACTCCTGACCCCGCTGCGGGTACCTCTATTAAAGCAATTAAATTTTGGTCAGTTCCTACATAGGAATTAAGTATATACAACCGATAAGGACTGTCCTGAGTTTGCAAGGCAGCAGTCATAAGAGTGCATTTCTTACATAGAAGCATCCTCCCGTTTTCCTCCTGTCAAACAATCCTATGCAGATATTGCTAAGGTTATGTTTTCCCCTCCAGGTTTCTCAACTCGTATTCCTCAACGGCTTGCTCCTGTGCCACATAAGTCCTATCGTAAGACCGTTTTTCAAACTCTACGTCCGCGTCCCCTCTTGCAAAGGGATTTAATAGACAAGCTCACCAGTCCATAATTGGTAATAGTTCCTCTTCCCTTCCCAATGGTTGTGCTCTCAATCAAAGTATTGACAATTCAACAACAGTCACAAAAGATATGTTAGGTGCCTTAACAGAAGTCCTTGTGAAGTATAATTGCAACCTTTGATGAACTTCCTTTACCGTCCCACGTTGCCTTAAATATTACAAAAATCTAAATAAAATTCTGATTTTATCTACATCCCTAAACTTGGATGAATCTAACCCATATGTTCAGAAGATCTTGTCCAATTCTCCAGATTCTGAATCCTTTATTAATTCAGAATACTTGATTACTTCAATAACACGGTCCGAATTACCCGTGTTATACGAGGGATGCCTGTAGTCCTCAAAATTTCAGCTTTGCTAAAATGACGTAGGTCTGGCAGCTCTGGGATCTTGGGCTGTAACGTCTATTATAGACGCCGTAAGTTGTTTGACATCTACCAGTAAATGACATTTGCAAGTAGTCAGTTAAAGTGGTTACAAGAGGACATTTAGTTTAAGTTTTAAGTTTCTATATCAATGCTAGATTATGCATTACTTTAACGTTGCCGCCTAACCGCCTTGCTAATAATGACCACGGACTTATAAAATACACCACACTTCGTCTTAACCTTTCTTCACAAAATGTAAGCTTATTTAGAAAATTCTGTCATAAGATCGGCTATCTGATGTTCATTGAGGTTATGTTTATTTTGTTTTAGGTCATCCAGTCCAAACTCTAAACTGCTTCAACGAACTATCGAGTTGAACTACACAAATAGAAAACGTTCAAGTTCTCTAAAGTGGATTGTTGCAAACGCTGTACTTTTGTTGGTTTTCGTTTATGATTTGTAAGTATCAGTGTTCTGTATTATAAACTATACCGCGCTTATTAACATGCAAATAAAATGTTATCATAAATTCAACTTATAGTACCTCTGTTCGCTTTTCCTACTCATAGTGCCTCTCCAACTAGTAAAGGATGTCAATCAACCAATTTTTAGTTCAATCCTTAGCTGAACAAACACATCACATCTGTATAAAAGATGTGACTTTATATTACCTGTGTTTTTTTTGGAATGGGCTATTCTGCTGATGACCTGTGATGCATTTTACAGTGTTACCGGGCAGGGAGGGACGAGAGTAGCTCGTCCCTGAAGAAATGTATGAGCTTTGATGGATGAGGGGAATGCCCTATTTACACTAGTCAGAGGGAATTCTTAGAGCAGTTGTGCACAGTACAGATCTTAATATTTCTTTGTTTGTAAAAGGATACTTTTTTATCAGCAGTATCCTTATACTTAATGCAAGCATTAATATCTTTGTTGTTGAACCAATTCTGCATGAGTTACATTACAAAACTCTTTAATTTGCCTTGTTTTGGGGACATAAATTTTTGATCCACCATAACACTAGTCTTTAACAAGAGCTAAAGAGATAGCAAGCTTTATTTTTTTTTGTAATTTAAGACTAAAATAAATTAACTATTTTTTTAACTATATTATGTTTAAGGTCTTGCAAGTGTCCAGGATATACCTCAATATTACATTATGTAGAACTGATATCTGCTGCAATAATGGTGGCTAACTTGGTGCATTATGCATTTTCACTGATGCCCAGCAGAGTTCCGAAGCTTCCTCTGTCTCCCAATCAACAGAAATTACTTGGACTTTTAAATAAAGATATTGGTAAGGAGATGTATTGTTAACTTTTCTACAGCTAAATAATTTAATATGTACTAATTAAACCTAACTTTACATTATTCAGTATACACTATAGACACCTTATTTTTCTTTTAAAAAAAAAACTGCTTTACGCTGTTGTAACTGATATCCCAAACACCTTTAAAAAGATTATTTGATAAATAATGCTTTGACCCGTGATGTGTCTATTGGTAAGAACCTTATATAGTTGTGATTGTAAAGCACTCATAACCTTTAAGAGAATCAGAGGTAACAGTGTTAAGAAAGTTATGCAAATTTTGAAGGTCGGGACCTGTCAACTATCTGGCTCCGTGTTGACTCTGACGATCGTGCCCGAGTCTATGCATGCCTTTACAGGCCCCACAGTGATTTTTGATCTTGCTTTGGCGATTGGATTGACCCAATTGGTTGAGTCACCTACGCTCCTTATTGGACCTTCTGCTGACTTCACATCCGGAGCAGTACCGGGTTGTCGTCGATACCCCTTTGGGGTCCTCTGACCACTGCCTGGTACGGAGTGTCGTGCCCATTAACCGCGGCAGTCGCAGAACACCTGCAACTCGCCGCGTCTGGCACTACAAGTCAGCACATTGGGATGGGATGCGTACATTTTACTCATCTTATCCCTGGGGGCCGGTTTGCTTCTCTTCTGATGATCCTAGTACCTGTGCCGCTGCTGTTGCCGATGTGGTTCTGCAGGGCATGGAACTTTATATTCCTAGCACTGTAGTGCCAATCGGTGGCAAGTCATAGCCTTAGTTTAATACGTCTTGCAAGCTTGCTGCGTCAAGCAAACGCAAGGCATATCAAATCTGGGCCGAGGCACTGGCTACTAAGGATCCGAAGGTGAAAGCCTCAAAGAGGAAGTATAACCGAGCCTCTAGGTTCTTTAAGTGGCAAATTGCCAGAGCAAGGTCCGGTATAGGCAAGGTAAGGCATATCGCCAAAATCGGCGAGAAGCTTATGAGCTACCCGTCCGGAACTCACCAGTTCTGGGCGCTCTCAAAGGCGGCACTTGGCAACTTTAGGCAGCCTTCGCTTCCACCATTACGCACGAGAAATGACGTCTTGGTCCGCACGGCAAAAGAGAAAGCCGATCTCCTGGGCACTCTCTTTGCCTCGAACTCGACTTTGGATGACCAAGGATTGACGCCGAAGAAACAACGTAGGGGACAGCACTCAGCCTTGGGGAACACCAGCGTTCACGGGCATAAGTTTGGAGCAAAAACTATTTGTCAAATGGGGGAATAACTCAATGTGGCGTCAACAGATTTCGATAATTATTTTTTTATTTGAAAGGATACACTTTATGGATAGTCTGGTGAAAGTTTAGTAAGGTTCCGATTGTGGGATCCGGTAAAAATTGATAAAGTTTGTTTTTTTTTATGGTAAAATTTGTATTATACTGTAATATTTTTTAACTTCAACCGATTTCGATGGTTCTTCTTTTATTTAAAAGGATACACTTCAAGGATTCTATGGTGAAAGTTTGGTAAGGTTCCGATAATGGGATCTGGTCGAAATTGATAAAGTTTGTTTTTTTTTTCTGGTAAAAATTTTATTATACTGAAATATTGTTACGACTTCAAATTCAACATCAACGGATTTCAATGATTAGATTTTTATTTGAAAGGATATACTTCAAAGACAGTTTGGTGAAAGTTTGGTAAGGTTCCCATTATGGGATCCGGTCGAAATTGATAAAGTTATAAGAAAATTTTTATTTTGTATGTTCTTTTCGTTATACCACAATGTTAGTTTGCATGTTGTGCTTGCACCTAATTAAGTGAAATCTTACATAGGACATCCACTACCACTGACTACCGCTACCACCACCGCCTCTCATTAATTAAGTATCCTTCCTTTTATGGTCCACTTATCACTTGAAATCGTAAAATAAATTAATTTGTAACAAAAAGAAAAATCGACTTCTAACAACGAACCAAAAAGTAACAAAATAATTTTACAAAGATTTTATGATTTTGAAGTCGGTGTCAAGCTAAGGCTACAACGACCTTACTA
>DWGR01005302.1:0-10470 GCA_018247715.1 Heliconius burneyi
GGAGCGGCAACCTCTCGCCGTGTGTACAGTACAATAATAACAAAGCGACGTTGCCGCTCCGCTCCTGCGATATCTAGCGCGTGTATTGCGTTGCAATTAGGAACACATTTAGTTATATTGAAAATATATTGGTTTGGTACTTAAATTAATACTGATATAAATAATTACTGTCATTATTGTATGCACTTGAGTAAATAAAAAAATTCTGTAAGCCTAAATCTAAGCCTAGGTCTAAATATTATAAAATTATAAAAAAATATTTCTATTTTTTATTTTTTAAATTAGAGGATGGTATCCCAATTCGTTACAAAAAATATTAATTTAAAATTATGACATATTTATTATTACAAACAATATAAACGATAAAGAAATGCAATTATTTTTCCTTAAGAACAAAGATTCCATACATATCACACAATTTATTATTACATTTACTGAAGATGAAATTTATACAAAATAGATAAAAGATAAAAATGGTATTTGAAGCTGTAACGGAAGTAGATACAAACGCTAGAAGTGAAGAAGAATTTTGAAGATTATCGAAAGATTGTGAATTCTAAGGAATAAGAAAAAATGTATACACTGCGCCACAAACACACATGACACAGTGCTCTGTATACGTGTTACTCTCAGTGAGCACATACAGTGATATCAAAAGACATATCAGGGCCCTTGGGCACGTAATTGGGGCCCTCTTGAAAATACATATATTTATTGGGCCCCTTTGGGACCCTTGTTTCCTTATACTGGCACGGCATTCCGGGTATATTTAGATTAAAGCCGTTAGGTGTCGGTTAAATCAGTGAGATCCTGTTCACTTTATTAAAAAACAAAAAAATATCGCGTTTGATAAATGAAATTGCTCTTTATAAACTAATAAACACCTGTTAAGTGCGAGTTGGCCTCGCCCACCGAGTCTCCCGAAGCAATTTCAGGATTGTAGGTCAACGGGAAGTACAACTTGTTAAACTTGATAAGCTTAAGTTAATAGGTATATGCATTTATTTTGTACGAAATGAACTGCAAATATTAGTTTGTTAGATTTTTTCTGTACTTCAAGAGCTCATGGACCTAAATATTTAATATCAATTTGAGGTTGACCTCCAAACAATCTCGAGATAACAAACATAGTTCTATAAAGACGGACACTAAAATATGAGTTCTGTTTTTACCGTTTGGGGTCCAGAATCCTTAACTTCTAGATTATTGTTGATGTTAATATATCTATTTTAAATGAAACAATATAATATTTTTGACTATACATATTTAATGTTTTTTATAACACTTTTCTAATTTTCTCCGCTGGGAAAATTACATTATAAATAGGATAGGAAATCACAATCGTCGCGTTTAGTCAAGGTACCTAACCTATGTCTTATGCAGTATGTCACAACTGGCCGTCGATGGCGTCACATACTGGGCAATTGCAAATATTATTGTTCTTGGCTATAAGGAACTAAGCTGCAGACACTGCGCCTCCCGTCCCTAGACTTCCCATTTGAAACGTATATTATCTAACACAGAAGGGCAATTGAATATTGAAAATAATATAATAATCTGATCTGGAAATTTTTAGGGTCCTACTGTTGAGCTCAAAATTCAATTAAGTCAAATTATAATATTTTTGTATACCACCTAGCACCACGTAACACCACTAAATATATAAAATTTTTATCAAATGTAAAAAAATAAAATAAAAACTAACAAGCAGTCTCATCAAGATGCAGCTATGTCAGAAAGTACAGAATAGCCTTAAATCCAAGTCTGGTTATTATTTTTTGCATTAATGTATCAACGTTTTTTCAAATTTGTTTTAAGTGCAAATAAAGTATGTTGCATGTTCCTGGCACGCAATGCAAAAAAAAACTACAAGCTATTTGCAAATTTGGGATATTTTACGAATATCCCTATCTATGAACGTACCTAAGTGTCTCGTAGAATTGAAGTTATAGAAAATGAAGCTAAACTAAACGTAACAACGTATAATGACAACAAGATAAAAGATATATGTATATACTCTTTATTGCAGTTAATAACAAAGATTGAAAATATAGTCCAGATATCGTCTTTTCTAAAAATATTAACATAATATTTATCATGTATCTATTATATTTTATCTTATATCTACATTCCATCTAACATGGCGGATAAACAAAGCATCATAGTGAGGATTGACCAGTGAGCTCTGAATTAGCAGCAATTAGCGAGCTAACAAAGGGATTCGCCGACTGACTGCTAATAGATTCCTGTTCTATATTAATGAAAATGTAAATGTATCCATATTTTCGAGGCCATAGCGGCATATTGCTTGAATATTTATAAATGCGACAGTTCGAGAGTTCGATTTACAATTAGGGGAATTAATCATAGTTGTTTACTGCACTGGTAGCAAGACAAAGCTATTAATCTCCGCCATCTAACAAGGGAGAGAAGGAGTGTCTTAACGCTAGCTTCCCTCTGCCCGACTTGTGCGGGACACAACCTCATGTAGGAGGGTGGGTACGAACATTTTTTTTGAAAACACTTTGATAAAACAACATTCGTATAATTTTTTGAATCAGATAATTAATTAGGTACCGTTGTACAAAGGGTTTTATTAAATAAAACTAAAGAAATTAAATTAAATTGAAAGTATGGAACTGTGCGTTTTATATCAGCAGCAGCACATCTTCATGTCTCCAGCTATTAGTACACCATCAAGTCTACAGACTGAGAGTGACCTAGTGTCAAGGCCAGTTTGAGTGGCGTACACTAATGTCGCCATTTATCATATGTGATCGGGGAAACTTAATATTAATATAACCACACCCAAGAGGGAATCAAAACCAAAATTTGTACAACTTATTGTTTATAGATAAATATCCAATAAAGGGTCGAGACATACAAGAAACCGGAAAATATATATAAAGTTATAATTATTTCAACTAATGTTGTGGATGCGATCTTTATTCCAGAATAAAATATTTATTAAAATTTATATTTTAACTCCTTTGCTCTGGTGTCGAGGCAAAACGGCTTTGAGTTCCATCACTCAACACGCAGTTTCTCCAGAATTCGTCGGAAAATAAGGAACGGAGTGTATTGACACTACCTTTTCTCTGAAATATAGAGTGAAACTGATTTTTATTTCAATATAGATCTAAGATTTTATAGTAGCTACATAGATATATATTGAAGCCCATACTCCAAAGCATCTAACGATCAACACATGGTGCCCCCAGCGCCCGACAGAGTGACGAGATCGTTAAATGTGTCCTGTTTACGAAACGTGGCTCTATTCCTAGTGTTTATGTCACTATTACATTAGTTTTATTACAGTTTTGTTTGTACGTGTCGGTAGTTACAGTTAGACTAAGTTTTATTATTTACAAAGTTCTCGAACAATCAGGAAAACTGGAAACAAATTTCTTTAAGGGATAAAGTTTTGTACAATCGTACTTAGATTTTCAGTTTTGTTGAAAATAACCTAGTGCATTTTTTTTTCTTTTCTCCACTTTTCAGCCATTTTAGAGACTGCTCGTGTATTCATTTGTTGAGTGATAAAACCCTAAGCCGTACTTAATCTTACCGTAATATGGCAAGGAAACGAAGAAATATACTTTATCCCTCCGAGAGGGTTTCGAACCTATAATCGTTGCGATGTTTATCAAACACAGACATACTGCGCCACGTTAGCGTTGATTTTCTTTATAACTAGTCGAAAGGATTTTCTTGAAAGTTGAAAAGTTGTTAAAAGTTTCTATTTATATGAACCCACGAGGTTTTAAATAGCTAGTAAAGTTACTAGTTATTTAAAACCACCTTTTGTTTTTTTAATCTAAATAACATGATCAGTATCATTTATCTTTGTCAGTTGTTGTTATTTTAAGCGTTGACTGATTGGTATCTATTTGTCCATTGATCGATGGCGTGCTACTAATATAAATAATAAGCACTCAGTAGACAGTAAAAACGTAGTGTTGAGGCAATGCGTTCATCGTTTTCCATCTTCCGCACGTCGTATTTTTCATTATTTACCAGCGGGAATTGTGCTTAGTGGAGAAAAAGTTTTTTTATGAGCGTCACGCTGAACCCCGCATGTAGCTAGCTAGGTAAGCAGAGGGAGCTTTGTGCTAAGATAGTCAACTTTCCGCCGAATAGGCACTATGTGTGGAGTGTCGAAACTCGCTGCTCAACGCTGCGCTTTTGCCTCAACTAGAGATAAAAATCCTCTCTTCTAGTGGGAATCGAAGCTATCACCTGTCGCGTTTGCAGTCACAATATAAAAAAAATAAAACAATCTATTTTATGCGCATTGGCGACACAGGTTGTTTCCCTCGTCACTAGATGGCGGTAGTAGGTGTTATTGTAATTTCCAGTGGCTTTCTTATAACACAAACACATTACACAATAAACGTCGAACGATTTTATTTGAACATTATTACCTACCTCCTTCAGCGCATAAAGATAGTCATAGAGATTATAGGGTGGGAGGTCTATGTCTAGCTGTGGTAGCCCAAAGGCTGATGTGATGATAATGAAGTATCCAGCACTAAGTAGAGATCTTATAAAAAATTCTATCTTCCTTAATTTTTTTTGTAGCCATACTCTCCTTTTAGTGCGTGTGGACTCGCAACATTATAGCAACAAAGCTGTTTTTATATATCTCAGTAGATAAGGATATTTACTTATAGTATCTAGTGGTATTTGACTCATAAAATCATTGTAAAACGTAAAAATGTGTCTTTTGCTAACTTAACATTACTTAACTATGATTTATTAAGGTTAATTATGTACAAAAATACATTAAGAAAGTCATAGAGAGATCGCCACACTTATATTCGCTACAAAAATAGTCACACCGGCAATCCGTAACGCATACCGAGTGAACAGCATAATTGGCACCGTAACCGGGTTGAAGCGCGGCATGCGATTTCGACACTTGATAAGAATTATTGATAACTACTTTAACAAAATGAATATATTGGACAGATCATGGGGTCGATTTCTAGTCGCGGAAATTAAATATTTAATATTTTCATTTCTTTCTTCGATCTGTCGAGGTCAAGCGCGGCGTTAAATTTCACCACTCAACACTCCATGTCGAAAGATTTCTACAGAAATTGAGGAACGGAGTGTCTCTTAATAGTAGGTTCCCTCTGCCTACCCTGGTGTGTGCGAAATATAGCGTGACACTAAAATATTGTTATAAAATATCGTCTCTATTTGCGTGTAGGTAATATGAGTTAAGAACGGACTTTTAAAGAAAGAAACTAATAAAGATTGATAAAAACATTTAATAATACTATTCTGTTCTAGAATACTATATTTTGTTGCATTCTTTTTTATAGCAAGTCGGTTAAGTCGGTTATAAAAATGTGTCTATCACTCAAATCTTTTCCTTTTTTCTTTATAAGTAAATAGACATATCTATGTAGGTGATATATACAAAATCTTGTGTGTGTAACATACACGCAACCTGCTTAACATAACATACAGCAATTTCCAAAATTTTAATACATGAGATTTACACAATTTCTCCAGAATTCGGAATTTGATTCTTAAAAAAATATGAGATTTAAAAATAACACTAAATAAATAAGATAGACATTTAATTACAGCCAGCAACAAAATTAAAACCTTAGTTAAAACAAACAAACATTCTTTGTTTCTCCTATTTCATATTATAACTATGACCTAAAACAGTAAGTATGAGTTTGAGCATAAAAAGCAAAGCGTTGTAAAGCCCGCAAGTGTCGTATATTAATTAAAGCCGCCGCGGAACGTGACGGCGAGGGCGAGGGTGAGGGAGAGGATTAATATCTAAATAATGAGGCAGACGCCCCGCCCAACTACGGTTAGCAAATAAATGCCAATATTTTGTTTGTTTGATTTTTTTAGGTTAAATTCTAGATTTGGAATGAATTTTGTTCTGTGGATGACTTAATGTACCTATCGGATCATATGGTTCAATAAGCCACTTTATAGTCATTTGATTTGAATCCTGATTGTTTTGTTGGTACTATACATAGGTACCATATTTGACACTTCTAAATACCTTACACGAGGGAAAACATCATTTATAAGATAAATGTCATCATAGAAATACATTGCCTCGAATGTAACCGAACCCACAACCGTCGCGTACAGTCACACTTTTGTCACACCATATTTAATAATTTAATCTATATATATATAAAAGGACATGTACTGACTGACTGAGGTAAGACACACTCACAGCTGTAACTGCTAGGAGAACACTGTACACAGATTTTTATAAAATTTTAAATTTATCTCTTAAAAATATTTCATTAAATAAGCGGGCGAAGCTGCGCGCGTCCACTTGTATTATATAATAATCAACAAAATTCTAGATCATTATTATTTATATTTCACTGTCAACGGTACAGGCACACGCTATCTCTCGAGACAGTACTCGACACAGGCGGAGGGTGCAGCGGAAAAATGTCGCCCGACGTGATTTAGCGACTGCCGATATCCTTATCCGCCCCGGTAGGGATAGGGTTATCCAGGATGCCCAAGGCGTTTGATACTTTTTATAGATTGTTAATAGATATTTAATGTTAATATGTGTTGGCGTCGTTCTGCCGCCGTTGGTACCTTCATGTGTGATTTAACATGATGTTATTGATTAGAAAGATATTTTTTTGTTTACAAAATGTGACCTGAAACCTAGTGTTAAGACACTCTGATCTCATTAATACACTTCTATTCTCTAATTTTCGCAATTCTGAAAGCAGAGGGAGTAGCGGAACTCAACGCTGCGCTTCATCTTGTTACCAGAGCGAAGAAATGAAAATAATAAATATTTCATTCATCCGAATGACAACCTGCAACCGTCATGCTTGCAGTGGCACCAAAGAGTCCCTGCGCGACGATGGCCTCTATAGACAAAACAAAGTTTTTCCAAGTTTTCCTTCTTTCTGTTACCTATATAATAAAGTAGAAGGTTGCTATATACTTAAAATAATGAAGGACGTTTATGTGTTTACTAGTGCAAGCAAAATGTATGTCCCCAATGTACCTACATATGCAAATTCTAGTATTGTGACAATAAAGTATTCGAAAATTTCAATATAAAAGTTGCGCGTTAACTATTTTTCAATTATTTTTTTTTTGTAAGTTGGTAGCACTCTGCTGACCTCTGATACCAATTTTTAGTGCGATCTGGCAGCTAGTTTGTTGACAGCACTCAGTTTAGTAAACACACCTTTAAAGTAAACACACACAACAAACGTTGAAAATGTTGGAGAGGCTGAATCAATTTTATGAAAAACACAAGTTTATGATTGGTACAAGGCGTTCAAAAACGGCCGTACCGACGTTGAAGATTTGCCTCGTTCCGGACGACCTTCAACCTCTTTAACCGATGAAAAACTGTGCTCGAAAATCGTCATACCAGTGTTAGAGAGTTAGCACAAGACCTTAACATCTCTCGAGAGTCGGTTCTTTTGATTTTAGTTGACATTTTGGACATGAGAAAGGTCGCTGGCAGACTTGTTCCAAAAGAGCTGAATTTCATGCAAAAAAAAAACATCGTGAAGAAGCCTCTTTAGACACACTGGGGCGTGCCAATGCTGATCCCTCATTCATGGAACGAATCATAACTGGCGATGAGACATGGGGCTACGAGTATGACATGCCAACAAATCAACAATCATCGAAATGGTTGGTCTGCCGAGACAACAAACGAGACAAAACCGAAAAAACCGCGCCAAGGCAAGTCAAAAGTGAAGGTGATGCTCACTGTTTTCTTCGATATTCGAGGTGTGATCCACTATGAATTCCTTCCGGAGGGACAAACACTCAATAAGGAATACTATTTAGCTGTATTGAGTGTACACACGTATATATTGCATATATACGTAACCTGTGTGCGTGTGTGGTATATCCAAGGACAGGCACACAGGTTGTCCGCCAGCGGCAACAGTAATTTACTTTTAATATGTCCTCATGCTTTGTACGCCATCGTCATCAATATCACAATTTGTCTAAACCACTAAAATAAGATGTTAATAAGTTTTTCTTATTATTTATATATTACGGAATCGGTATCTCAAATAGAAAGTACGCAACCTTTATAGGATAAATTTGTTGTCTGTCTGTCCGTCAACAATTTATCTCGAGATCACATAGAAGTATCGAGCTAAAATTAATATTAAATATTCAGATCTACAGTCGCATGGAGCACCGAAAAATATCAATATTCTAAGTCGACGCAATTAAAAGATACGAGTACTTTTAGATTGATATTTATTTATCGTTTTTGCTTTCCAGTCGAGCTAAATTTTAAATAAATATAAGAAAAGTAACGATCCTCATTTACTCGAAGCGTCATTTTTCTTAAATTTGAATAAATATAGATTAGTGAGTGCATTATCCTAAAAACTAAAGTTATCAACTTTTACACGTTGTTATTCCCATTGACATACAATCCTGAAATTGGCACGGAACCCTCGGTGGGCGAGTCCGACTCGCACATGACACATGATTTTGAACCTTTTCGCACACAATTACCATTCTGTAATTTTTTTTATTGTAGATTTAATCAGTTAAGCCATCTTTGTGTCTTTCAACAAGGAAACCGTCCGTCCGTATTTGTAACTTTATATATTTTTGTTGTACTAGTCCCATGCCTACATAGCAAAGGAAAATTGGAGGGAAAGTGCTTCTTATTAACGGTTAGCTCGTTTAACCCAGACAGATTAAGCCAGCCAGACAACTCTCGATACAAGAATTTTACAGCCTTCTGTAAATCTATTTGTATTATTATACAATAGACATATTTATTTATATCATAAATTCTCATAGTCACCGACCCTCATTTATAGATTCCTACAAAAAACATACTGGTACTCACACTTTCTGTGTCGGATAATGCGGAACAGGATAAACATCTTACGCCCCATTTTAGGTCCAAAGCCAACTTGAGCCCTCCCTTGATCTCGTTTGTTTATCCCTAACCAAATATTTTACATGAATTTCAGTAGCAAAAATAAAGAGAGTACTTAATGCGTTACATATAAGGTAGGTATGATATTTTTATCTCAATAACATACTCGCGCTCATTGCTTTTAAACTTGCATGGCGTTACCGCTAGGCCTATACAAATTAAAGAAGAACCAGCAATTACAAATTTTTAGAAAAAAACGATTATTCCACTATATTATGCTTCGGTTTGCTCGTATTCAATACATAAGTACAAAGTATAAAAATGTTAATATAAATGTTGTAGAATAAATTGTAAGCTTAGAAAGTTTACGTATGTAAATCTCTACTGGCCTCAACTCCTTTGTTTATTTGTAAAAAATGTATTTCTCTTTGTGTTTGCTAAAGGAATAAAAGTACACATTTCGAAACGTTTTCGAAAATTCTATGTTATAATATTTATTATAAGTAGTAATTACAGTATTTACTCTTCATATTATTCTCAAGTTTGATCACTGTAACATGTCCTATGTATTTGCTTTGTGGGTTAGGTAGGAAAAAATCATGACAATCCAATATATTGTCTTCTGTCGCTTATATTTTTTATACGCTACGTTGTATGTGATCAAATGGTTCAAGCTGATACTGATCTGCACCAGTCAAGAGACAGGAACAGTACTTCATATGAGGCCGAGCCAGGGCTCTATATAGAGCTATTCTATATTTTGGCATGAAGTACTGTCTCGCTCAGCCGATGACTTCCAGTTCCTTTGAGGCCAACTTAGCTTTGCCTTTTCAGATGATTGTGATACTGGTGTTTAAGCAGTTGAACGGCCAGTGGAGGCACAAAATTAAAATTGAGACTCTTCACTGGCTGAGACTTAGGCAATTTTGTCCGCCTTTCTATGAAGAAAAGCGTATCTGCTTATTTTATCTATTTATTCGAACATAATTTTGTTATAATAAGTTTTCTGTTTATTAGTATTTTCACTCTTTTTCTCTTTCCTGAAGTTTCCGAGGAAACCTGGTGTTAAGATAACTCATTTGCCACTTTCCGACCAATTTTCGAGAAGTAGGTGCTGCGTAGTTGTACTCAATGCTACTTATTTTCTCAAATGGGGATCGAACCCACAGCCAGTGAATTTATAGTCAGATGTCCTAATGCGGCCTCATTTACTAGGTCTATTTCTCAGCTATAACATAACATAATAAAAGACAGCCATTTAAATCATTTAATTATCATTATTCAAAATGAAGTGTCAATGTCTTTCATATGTCTAAAATCCGACAATAGGTGTCGCTAGTAGTTACGGCCAGGTTTAGTTGTTGCTATGAAATGCAACAACTAAATAACAAGGCAAGTCTTGTTTCTTTTAATATTTATGTTTAGACTTAAACATATAATATGTTCATATGACATCTTGTAGAATCAAAAACCAATAATTAAAAAAATCCGTATTTTTTATACCAAAAACAGTAAGTAGGACCTCGTCTATAAAACTACAATAAAAAAAGAAATACACAACACTAAACATCTCACTA
>DWGR01005303.1:0-10470 GCA_018247715.1 Heliconius burneyi
CAGTTAAACTCGACCGCGGTCACGGGTTCCGTTCAGTGATGTGTGTGATATAACATCTACATATATAGGTATATATGACAAACATGATGACTATGGACGTCGGTATGTACAACAATCAGCAGAACGGATACAGCGCGGAATACTATCAGCAAGGTGCTTCTTATCAGCCACCATATGAAGGCTACCATGAAAGCTATTACGAACCCACGCCGTACTACGAACCCATTATCCACGGACAGCCGACCCACGAGGCCACCCCCGTGATCAGCACTGACACGGGACTGTGTTACACTAACTTGGACTATGGTGAATTGCAACAGAATTATCCCATACATCCTATCCCGCCGCATCCCGAAGCTTTCAAGCATAGAGAGGATGTCCCCCGACCGGAGGAAATGCATATTCATGAACATAAATTAGACAATCATTATTTAGAAACCAAATACAATATGCATTTTGTGGATGAATCGAGCATGCACTATAGTCATGGGTCACCGTTGCCCTGTGGGGACTTCGACCCTTACTCTCCTAAAGAGGAGTTTGGAGGGCTCCGGGAGTTCCCCAGAGAGGACTTGCAGAACCATCACGTTGGTCACCAACCGCACCCCTCCCACGCCACTGTGCCGACATACAAGTGGATGCAAGTCAAGAGAAATGTTCCCAAACCAACGGGTAAGTTTTTTGTTCCCATATTATATTAACAATCTCTTTAGATATTTCTATATTAGGATTAATAAATCTTTACGTTTGTTTTTATTTGTAGGTTTTCATACAAATGATAATAATTATTATAACTTAAACAAATTAAACTACTTTCTGTCTGCGACTTTGTTTGCTTCGGAACCAAAAAACTAAAGGAATAGTATACGAGTATATATATGTTAAATTAGATCTAAACTTTGTATTTTCCATTTTTATGATCGACATGATGAGGAGGAGGATAAATATGTGGAGTCTGTTCAGCAGAAATAATGCTTATACTTTTTATTTTACTATAGCCCTAAAGACACTGAATTTTTACTTTAACATATAGTAACATTCCTACTAATATCATAATATGTATTATTATCATATATTAATAAAATCAATGTATCTGTACTTTAAGTAAGAAATGTACTCCTTATAAAATAATTAATAGAATTATTTTATATTTTTTTCAATCAAATTACATCACTATGAAAATTATTCGCATCTATATATTAAATAAATCCTGAGAAATTCTGTAATAAATGCATTTAATAAGCTAATCCGTATCTCTATATATTAATATATAGAGTTCGCGAGGCTTAAAGAGTTTTACATTAGTTGAGCGCTACTAAAAGAAGAGCAATAAGAAAAACTTAAAAAAAAAAAAAAATTATTATTAGAAATCGATAAAAAAATCACACTCAAAAAATATATTGATTCTTTACATTTTATCCTCATTTTAATCTGTCGTTTGATTTTATACTGTTAGGTACATCTCTGTTGTTGATGACAAAAGGGTTGTTCCATTTTATCAAAGCGCCCACGCTTTATTCTACACTACATTAAATTAACCATTTCATCACGCATTTCTCTGCTTTCTACCTAATTAGAGTTACGGATAATGGAATTTCTCATCTCATTTTATCTAATAAGATCGTAAAAACTAATGTATAATTAACTAATTACCGCCCGCAATTTCTTTTGCGTGGAGTTAACGACCCTTGCCATATTACTTCCCTTTGCCACTCATTGTCATTGAATCTAAGAGAAAGTAGGCACACTCAGTACATCACAAATTCAAAACATTAGAAACATTGCGTATTAAATTAAAAAATACTATTGTCAGCAAAAGTATTATGAAAATAATAACCCTACTGAAAATAACTGAAACTCTGTGTGGAATGACGTAGCTCTACTACTTCCGTAAAATAATTTAAGTCACAATTAGATTTAAGCGCTGTTCTATTGAACTACGATAGCCGCAATTTTCAATGATATAGGTACACATTGATAATAAAAATCTGGATTAGGAACTAAGCTAACAAAGGTACGTCAATTAAATATGTTCGATAATAACCGCATCAGTGCAGCCATATACGCCCTTCTCAATAAGACAAAATTTCAATACACAATTTAGTGTTATTTAAAATAAAAGCATAGAAGATTAAATAACTTATCATATAACTTAGAGGTATTACGTAAATATCCAATTCTAGAATTTTCAGCTATTTAGTATAAAAATTTTATCAAAATCAATTAATTAACAAATCCATAATAGAAACAAAAGTGAGTTGGCTCGTTTTCGCTTATAAACTATTGAACCAGGATGATATGAAATTGTGCAGGTACATACATATTTCTAAGAATAAAAGTCAAAAGACAGTAAAAATCAATATTAATTAAGAATAAATAAATTAAATTAATAATTAAATAAATTTAATATAAATTAAAGTAACTAAGTGTTGGCATAGATTTGTAATACCGAAGCATATTTTTAGTTCCTCCTTCACGCTGTATCCCGTATATAGCGACGACAGAGGTAACCTACTTAGTGTAAAGACACTCTTAATTTTCCATATTAAACTTGCGACTGTAAAGCTTACATTATATTTTCAATCGCTTGGAGTAATTTGATAATTATTGTTTGATACACTTTATACTAATCATTGACAGTCATATAAGAACACTAAAACGGGCGAAGTCAGGGACACAAAATAGTAAGACATAAATCTATACAAAAAATAAAATTATAACTGATCGCTGTTTATTCATGAAAAATGTAAGAGGAAATCAAAAAAGAGCTATGATTTTTAAAAAAAATATTTGCTTATCAATTTGTCTGTTTCTCTGTGCGTTTGTCTCTAATCTCAGAAATAGCTTGACCGATTTTAAAGCAGTTTTCATTATCCCAGTTCTCCCTTAACATTTACTGTTTGTTTTATTTCAATACGTTCATAAAAGTAAAATAATTAAGGTTTTTAAAAAAAATATATTTATTTTGAAGCGGGCGAAGCCGCGAGCGGGTCGCTAGTATAGAATCAAATAATTATAACTTACCAAATCCCATGTACCTATTTTATTTCGTAAAAATCTTAGAATAGAAATAGATCGCTATCAAGTGAATGCTCAAATCAGCTTACTCGTTCAAGGTGAAACTGTTTTGTAGAGGTTAAACAAATTAATTATGAATAATGATTAATGTCTTTAAAGCGCTTTTGACACTTTACAACAAGGAAGCTGCTTTTAATGGCCTACTGTGTAATTCCTTACGCTTTTTAGTTGTCTTGTCTTTGAATTATTTTAGGTTAAAATGCTGATTTTAGTGTCTTAATTCTAGTGCCCTTTACTAAGCTGGCAGTAAGCGGGATTTAGCGTAAAGCTAAAACATATATTATATTATTTTATCTTATGGCAAAGGTTAAATAGCTTGGTTATCCTTTTTTTATTTTTGACAGACAAATTGAAAGGATTTCTTTTAAAATAATAAAATTGGTCTTTTTTAAATATAAAATTGAAAACTCTTGATAACTTTACGATGTCATAATACTATAATATACTATATGTATATATAAATATATTTTATATCAATTAACCATAATACTGTGAAGTTTTTCAAAAAATATTTTTCAATTGAAGTAGTTCATGAGATTAGCATGTTTAATTCAAACAAAACCCATCAGCTTTATAATATTAGTGTAGATCAGTGGTACATACATATAGAGAAACGAGAAACTACAATATTTTCTAAATCGATTATGCAAAATTTGCTTAGTAATAAAAAATATATGAAAGGCCTATAACATTAAATATTGTAACTTCACTCTATTTGCTATCTAAAGTCTCATTTGACAGTTGGTCTGTTCGTCTGTGTGTCAAAATACGAGAACGCGCGGTATTTGCCTCGTGTCAGCGGGAGAGTCGCGACCTTTGACACTAACCAACATACAGACAGCGCTCACTGACAGTTATTATATAGTAGATGCGTACACAGATTCAAACGCTTTAAGCCGTAAGTAGATTTTAAAAATTTATCTGCTTAAGTAGAAAAAATGTATATATTTTTAAATTTTTCAATTAAAATTCTATGCAACATTTAATGATTAAGAAACCAAACCAAAGAATGGTAAATATTACAGTCTACAAATTTTTAAATATACTATTATCACTGAACATTTAATAATATAAAAAATAAAAATAATAGCTTTTTGAAAGAAAATACGAACACATATAGAGGCTATCCCCTATGTTTTGTCGTCCCAACAATTATAATTGTTTTACTTTGTCGATATTTTTCTTCTCACGCCAGACAAATGCGGCGTTGAGTTCCACCACAAACCACGCAATAATTGTACAACATACTCTAAGCTGCGCAAGGAACATTGTACCACAAAATTTTATAATAAAAAAAATTAAAGTAGGTTATTTAACTGCCTGCGTACAAATGTAGAGACTCCCCCGTACGTTACCGGCTCACGATTTAATGATCGCCGTAGTAGAGATAAGACGTCAAAACAGATGACGTACGTTAAATGGACGTTAAAACAACACCACACGTCAAGAAGTCTAATATATTTTGTAACATATTAAGAAAAGTCATGAAGAACAACCGGTGTGAGCCGTTCTTGCGTGCCTGTCACGGGGCGGTTGTGGATTCGACTCCCAACCGGTGGAATCCATTATTATTTTTCTATATTTTTCCTAACTCTGGTATCGAGGCAAAAGCACGGCGTTGAATTACGGTACTCAACACGTGAAGTTGAAAATGATTCTAATTTCTAAAATGGTTGTTGATGCTAATCGTTTTTTTATTATTGTTTTTTTTTCGACAATCTGATTCGATTTTCGTTGAATTTCGCCAATTCTTGTTTTTCAATTGTACAGAATGCGGGGAACGATACTCATCTTACTAGTTTCCCTCTGTCTATCCTGTCATATGCGGAATCCAGCTCGCTAAATAATAATATATGAAGTAGTAGTATGAATTAAAAATTAAACGTCTCCCTCTATGCATGCTCTATAATTTTTTTTCGAACATGAGGTTAATGCTGTTAGCCCTATTGGCTTTTAGAGCGACACTGGTTGGGTAAGGAAGAGGGTACTCTGTCCCTGAAGATATGCAAGCACTAAGGTAGGATGTCTGTGAGGAAATCGACGACAGTAAGGGCGTCTAAGGGAGGTAACGGTCCCTAACCGTTGGGCCCGACCGCGCCGAGACGCGACCGAGTCGTTGAATAAGCTGGACTTCGTAGTCGATTCCATCGACGACGGTGTTTGTGTCGTGTGTGAGTAGTGTGTTTCCTACCTTCATACGGGGCATTCGCTATAGTGATAGCGTCATCGGAGTCTAAAAGGACGCTACGCGGGCGTCTACGTCTAGTGAGCGCGATAGGGGTGTAATCACATGCATTAACAATGAGGGGATTCGCGTGCGAGCCTGCGCACTCAAAGTAGCGCTTCGCTAAGCGTTTGCAGTGCTCGTGACTCGATTCCAGTTCAAAATCTCTACGTGGGTCGAGGTTACGCACGAACCAGAGACAATCTAGTGTTCTATACACAAAAACCTTAATCCAGGAATTTGAATCTAAAACCATATAATGTTCTTAGTTTAAACTTCATCAATATCATACATATATCTAATATCACACACCACAAGTTTTCTAACATATCATATTGAAAAGGCGGAAATGAAAACCGACACTATGATATTAGGAATAAAATCCACAATTGTCATGTAAACAACGGCCTTCACTTACACTAGAAATTTTAAAGAAAATATAAAATTATGGAGTTTTTCTCGTATTTAATTAAACAATTATTAAAATATGTAATCAACTCACTCATCGCTGAGTTAAAATAAAGTAAAATAAAACAGCAATTGAGCGGAAAGTGCCTTTTCTTTCTTTTCATGGTTTTATTAAAATTAAAAATTAAATCAGCCTAAAGCTGTATCCCATACACAGCAGGGTAGGCAGAGGGAACCTAATGTTAACATAAGACACTCCGTTCCCTTCTTTCCGCCAAATTCTAGAAACATTGAGTGTTAAGTGGCGAAACTCAACGTCCCGCTGTGCCACGACACCAGAACGAAGAAATGGAAATATGAATTTAAAAAAATATTTCATTTCTCGATCGAAATTTGGATCGAATTCAGAACCAGTCACTTTTACAATAAAATCTAATAAGACTGAATTTGACCCATTTAAAATAATAATTATGTCATCATGAAATTAAGCAGTTATACGTGGCGTCTTTTAAAATATAAAAACGAGCTGGTCTGGTGATGGAGCCAGGACCTGAATGGAAGTCTTCAGAAGTTACTAGTAAACCATTTGAGCTTAGGCTCTAAAGTAGTAAGATAGGACTCGGATCCGTTTCTGAGAGACTGACTGACAGCGCTGCGTAGATCACTGGAATTTTGCATGTTTAGGTCCTTAGAGAGAACACTAAGGTAGAATTTTCTGAAATTCTAACACCGAAGGAAAAAAAATCCGTAATTAATATCAAATCCACTCAAACGAAGTTGTAAACGAAAATACGTACAAGTACACGTATAATACAATACAAAACTCTTCATAGAGTGACTCAAAATAGATTTATTTTTTTGTTATCATTACAAGTCCCCCTCACTACAAGCCGCTCTACACGTCTAGGGGCAAATGTAGAGCAATCATATAAGGATTGTTGTACACTTAATATAAAAGTGAGGGAAGCGATAAGATGATAAAATTTAAGAAATATTATTATAATATTTTACATGTAAGGTTGAATTAAATAATATATAAAAAAGTAACTTGGAGGAACTTTAATATAAATATTTCACCTTTTTACGATTAATGGAAAGAGAAGAAGGTATAAGAAATTGAATTACATATTCAGTCAGTTCGCGCATCTTTGCTGTCCTATCCTGTCCTATTAAATGTGTATGTCCTATCAAATCCATGCAAATTTCCAAACTTAAAAAAAATGGCGATGGACAAAGGCGAGTCGGGCTCACCCGCCACAGGTTCCGTACAATTAGTGCGTCTTCAAATATGTATAAAAATAATTTGTATTGAAATATGCACACAAAGCCCTTCTGATACCACACTTGAATTATCGGCTTTAATATAAAATGTAAACCCCCTAAGACTATCATTTTTAGAAATTAACCACAAATGTATAAAAAAATCAGCTTCACGCTGTATCCCGCACACAGTAGGGTAGGCAGGGGGAACCTAGTGTTAAGTAACTCCACTTCCCACTTTCTGCTGAATTCTGGAGGCATTGCGTATTGAGTGGCAGAACTCAACGCCGCATTTTGCATCGACACCAAAGCAAAGAAATGGAATTATAAATGTAAATAAATGCCGCTGCGCCACGACGGCCTCAAACTACAAATGTATAGTTTTAAAAAAAATCTGAACTAATGCTACCTACAGTAGCTAACTGCCAAATTTCATAATCCGAGATCAACCGAAAGTAAACCCTATTATTCCCTTCTTATTCCTTTCCCTGGCCTGTTACAATACTTAGTTCCTATCAATACTTACATAGCGCACAGCGTAAAGTAAGTATGGTAATGTAGAGCCCCTATAATATATTCGTACACGCAACGACGGCAGCCTACTACTCCTGAGCATATCTGTGTTCGCTTCTATAACGACACGCAATACACACTATATAATATGGAACAGGGTTGAAATGTTTCCAAATTCTTAAATTGACATCTATAAAATATGTGTTCAAGCTTGTATAATTTTTTTGTCCAATAATATGGAATATATTAGAAGTATGTGGAGTATATTTGAAGTTCAACATGGAGGCCCAACCTGGAGTTCAACCTCCAGGTTGATCTTCAAATATACCTAGGTGAAAATATAAATATCTTATTTGATGAAAGCATTTCTTAACAAGATTGTACTTGTTAAAAATAATTGATTTCCTTATCCTATTACACAATCATGTTTTCCTACCGATATATATAAGTAAATAACTATGGTGGAAAATTTATGAAGATCTATCTATTTTTAGTTCAACAATAAGAATTATTATAAGAGCATTATATCTCTTTCTATTAAAGTCATATTTTGAGTTTTACGTTGTATCCTTACGGCGGATAGTCGGCAGAACGGAGCGCCAAACGCGCTCTTTGATACCGTCTCTGCATACCTCTTTGATCTCGAGCGATATCACCAACCCGCACATAGATGCTCTCCGGGGATCATTTTCCTTTCATTTTCTTCTGTAATACCCAAGTTTCACTGCCGTATAACAATATCGGTTCCAACACTGCATTATGTACGGCCAAACACGCAGCTGTGCTGACGTTTCGCCCTCTCATCAATACAGCTAAGGTTTTTCACGCCGTGCCGTCAAATTGCTAGCTAGAGACAACCTAATATCAAAAAACTTTGTTCTCCGTTCTCCGCCCGAATACTACATCGCGCTATCTCTTGTCACTAGAGTGTTTGCATTGAGCGTTTGAGCGTTGGCATTTGAATGAACTCAAGGCATGAGTTTGCCTGCAAATATAAAGCAATTCATATCTATACTTATAATAAATCTCTATTTGTTTGTGAAAAAACTGTATTTTTAACGAACTTTCAAAACAACGAGGAGGATTATTCGATTCGATTTGAGTATTTTTTGTTATATACTCGTACAATCATTACACTTATTTTACAAAAAATATTATAAATCCTTACCCAAATCAATAATTCAAAATTTTAGGTAAATAGGTAATAAAAAAGGTAAATAAAATTATACATTGACATCAACTCTCAAAACTGTCAGTCAATTCTGTTTTTGAAATGAATAATCATCTAGTTCAAGCAGACGAAGCCACTGGTGGGCCGCTAGTTAAGAATGAAAATTAATTATTCTTAGTTGGAATCGAACACATAACCATTGCCCCGCGACCGCATCAACTTAAAAAACTTTGCGTCAACATAAATTCCATAAAGCTTTTACGACCAATATATTACATGAAACTCATTACGTACTTATGTTGCATTGCACACTTTGTTGCAAATTAGCTATAAAATATATTTATGATTTTTTTTATTATTTAAACGACATTTTAAATATTTTTTTAAATTTTAACATAACTTTAATATGGATGAAATTAATATTGTATATATATTTTTTTCACGTTTCATGTAGGGTAGGCAGAAGCATCATGGGAACTTATTGTAAAAACACTTAATTCTAATGCTTCCCCACTTTTTGCCAAATTTTTCAAGTTATTAAGTGTTGTGCGGCGGACTTCCATCTTGGACAAAATGGACGGAGAGTGGGGACCGGAGTGTTTTAACACTACGTGCTCACAAATATCGCATTACACTTTACTATCAAGTTATATTCTACTACGTCACAGCGGCCTTAAAAAAATAGACTAGTATATTAAAAAAAAACGCCGATATTCTAAGTTATATATAAAAAAAACGTTTTTAACTTGTTAAAAAGAGATATCCATATATGTACCTTATTTGCTATGTAATAATAATAAATTGTAATTATATTCAACTTATATGCTATAAAACTGTAATACTTCATCAAAATATACTAGATTTTAGTTAACCATAAAATATTCTATTAAGTATAATCACGTTAAAGTTATTTATGGACGGTTTTACACTTATTAGGTGTAGCTTTATAATTTTTTAATATAAGGTTGGTTAAGGCCGATCGTGGTGCAGGAGGACGTAAGCGACTATAAACGCGACAGGTAGTGGTTTCGATTTCCACTCGAGGAAATGGATTATTTTATATTTTAATTTCCTCGCTCTGATTACTAGACAAAGCGCGGCGTTGAGTTATGCGCAGGATACAGCACTGTTTCTATCATTTAATCATTTTCTAACTAACAAATTAATCAGATAAATGATAAATTTGTTAACAGATGTAAAAAATAATAATTAATTTAAATACAATCATTTCTCCCATGGAGATCGAACCCACAACAACCTCTTATACCCAAATATGTCACAATAGCGTCAAATACCGTATATAATTGTATAATATTTACCCAGCTACCCACAAAGCCAGCCGCCGTGCATGGGCTGCAAGTCACCATGACCAGAAATGAAGGCAATAAAACGGTATTAGCCGCGTCAACTCACACGACAGGACAAATTGCTGTAATTTTATTGTACCGATCTGATACAACAAAAGAAAATTGCAAATCATTTGAACACAATATTTATTATATAAGCTTTGACCTGCTCGTGTACTGTAGCTGTGGGGATGAGGTTAGTTTTAGATTCTAGGGAAATGTAACTGAAAAGTATTTCTGAAAGTCGGGATATCGTTGTTTTGTTTCCCAATCGAGGAAATAGTAACAAAACTAAATTTGACGTTAAGTGTCTTAACTCAACACGTCAACAATGTCTCGAAAATTTGGCGAAAAGTAATTAACGTAAGACACTTAGGTACTAGACTCCCTTTATCTACTGTCCATTTGTTATAAACGTTCACTGCTGCTGATAAATGACTTTGTAAGTTGGGAATGATACAAAGTGGCAT
>DWGR01005304.1:0-10470 GCA_018247715.1 Heliconius burneyi
ATTGTACGTAAATTAAATAAAAATAGGTGAACACTATCGAATGTTTTTTCAGCACTGACCGATACGTGCATTCAAAACAAGGGTCCCCCGAAGCGGTAAATCACAGTGAAGTACCATAATTTACAATACACTGTTAACAGTCGTAGCCCAGGGGTACAAGTGTGTGACTGTAAACGCGACTGGTTGTGGGTTCGATCCCCATTTCTCTGTATGTATTTGTATTTTTTCTATACTCTCTTTGTCATATAGAAAGAGAGAATAGAAAAAATACAAATAGAAAATGGGGAATGGAGTCTAGGTTCTTTCTGCCTACCTTGCAGTGCTTTGATTTTTTATTTGATTTTAAACATTATCAAAAGCAATCCAGTTTTATATATAGGTACATTGTGATTAAGTTTATGACAAAATCGCAATATGCGGTATAATATATTGCAAAGGTAATTTTTCCAAGGCAATATATGCTGCTTTTATGAGAATATTATCTTCTTTGTATAAGTTTTGTGTATAATAGAAAATCCACTTGTTTTGATGAAATACGACCCATATTTTAGTATGGTAAGATCAGGATACTGAATGACGATAAGCATAGTTTAAATACACTTTAAATAATATTTTTACCTATATTTTTAAATATTAATTAAAACACAAACCGGACGCAGAAAGAAATTTATCAAGATACACAGATTTTGCCAAAAAAATCAAACCAAAACCTTCAGTAGTTTTACAAAATAACTAACTTACAAGCTAGGTTGGACTATTTGGAAATAATCATTATTTCGGTTTCATAATTTATCCCGCATATAGATAGCTTGGTAGACGGAGATGACCTTGTGATAAAACACTAAGCACTCCGCTGATACTCAGATAGAAAGTGGAGACATTACCATTATGACAATGTAGGTGAGGGAACCCATTATCTCTTTACGTAGGATACACCAAAAAAAATATTAATTATTTTCATATTAACAATGTAAAGTGTATTCGTATCTCAGGCCAGCTTGGAACATTGGTCCTAACTTTCAAAAGTTTAAGCCACAGCACCACAGCACCAGGTATGATAGTCGACAGTCGCATGCAAACGACCCATAAACACAACAGCTAATAGGAAAACTTGTCCATTACCGACAATATATAAAACGAAATATAGTTTTGTTTAACTTCCGAACTTCTTTCATTTACCACTTTCCATCATAATTTTATATTTACTTTGTAACTGCCGCAGTAACAAATGATATGTTCTTTTAATAACGCGTTGTATTATATATTGTTATTTAAATTTTTGAAAGTTAAATATTATTAAATAAAAAAATCAGCTTCACTCTGTATCCGTCGCGGTCTGAGGCCGTGTTGGCGCAGCGGCACAAGGGTGTGACTGTAACGCGACGGTTGTGGGTGCAATCCGCACTCGAGGAAGTGAAATATTTATTTACGTTTATATTTCCACTTCATCGCTCTGGTGTCGAGGTAAAACGCGGCGTTGAGTTCTGCCACTCAACACGCAATGTCTCCAGAATTCGGCAGAGAGTGAGGAACGGAGTGTCTTAACTCTACGTACCCGCTGCCTACCCTGCTGTGCGCGGGATACAGCGTGAAACTGACTCTGTATCCGGTATATAGCAGGGTAGACAGAGTGAATCTCCGCTACCCATTAAGACACCACCGTTCCCCACTTTTCCTCGTGTTACTGAAATATTGCGTTACTTTAACGCCCCGTTTTTCCTGATTTTCAGAGTGAGGAAATGTAAATATAAAGTATTTTAATCCCCCGCGTGGACATCGAACCCACAATCGTTGCGTTTATCCCTTGCCTTGTGCCCCACAAATTTACAACCCCAATGTTGTACCATTGCCCCACGAGGACTCCAAAAATACTATTTTGTAATTACAAAAAAACCAATTGATATAAAGTTATGGACCATATGAACATTATTATATACCACAGGAAACACTAACGAATTAATAAATTACAAAAGTTAAATTAAACGGATATTCGTTCACAAATGGTTAAACATGCATCAACGAGTGCAGCAAAGGAGGTACAAGGTACGATCCTTTGTCGTCGTTAGTCACACGCTATTTAGCAGTTAGCGGACCAATTCCGATTCGACGTATATTTCTATTTTAATCGAGTTTGGATATTGAGGCAATTAGAATGATAGGCTCCAGGTACAATGCCATTATTGTTATTGATACGTGTTGGTGGGACCGACTTTTAATAATAGAAAACAATAAAAGGAATATATTAATTTAATATTGATATTTTTTACTTCCATGCTGTATCCCACGTTTAGTAGGAGAGACAGAGGGAACCTAATATTACGTTCCTTTTGTCTCACTCTCTCTCTGTACACTCCCTTCTCCCTTTTTCTAAGCATTACGTGTTAAGTGGCGATTTTCAATGCTGTGCTTTGTCTTGAAATCAAAGTGAGGATAGAAATAATTTATTCCACCGAATTGGTAACGAAGGTGGGTACCTTCATTTACAGACCCTGTGCCACAAATCCACGACGGCCTCTAAGAATAATTTATTATATGAGCATCAAGCTGAATATTTCTTGCAGTAAATATTGTTACTTATTATATATATTTATGTTTTGTCTGTTTCTCTAGAAAGTTTAATTTTTTTTAAATCAAATTATTATTGATATAGCAATTATGAAAAAACCTAATCTATCCATAAAATAAAATTAGAACTGCGTGCATAAAATCCAACGGATCCCCATATTTAACCGTTATCAACAGTTCTCCTCCTCTTCGCGCATTCATCGCCCCATGATTTACTTACAGCTTATCCGACCTCACTGACTTATGGAGTATGGAATGGACGCTCCGAATATTCCCAATTTAAGTTGCTGTAGTATAACTGTAGTATACCAATATGAGGTAAAGACACGGAATACAGAGTGAAAAAAGTCTTTGCCTTTTTCAGCTTCACTCTGTATTCTGCATATAGCAGCGTTCACACCAGGGTGAAAATGGTGCTGAGATACGCTGTTACCAACATTATATCGAAATATTAAAACACTGCCTTATTATCACAGCCAGGAAATGAAAATATTAAGAACTTACATATTAGCAATTTAACAATTTTAAAAATATTGTCTGTCTGGACTATTTTTTAAATGAATTTCACTGAAGTTACAAGGGGCTATAGGTCAACATATGGGGTACTTTTTATCCCGATATACCCACGGGATCGGAATTTGTGCTGGAAAACGTGTGTACGCGTTTGTATCATAGATATGAAATAATGAAACATTTTTATATTAAATACGATATTTTATGCGAGCGAAATCAAATAAAGTGTAAACAGCTTAGATACAAAAGGTGATCAACCACTTTTTTTCTAAATACACTTAATTAATATTAGATAACTATTCATATAATTGAAGCGGGTGAAGCCGCACTGAAGCAGCTAGTTAACAAATAAGATAGAGTAAAATGTAGTATCTTTAAACTTAATTTTTAAGACCTATGACATTTCAGATGGCCAACTAATTTAGAAAAACTTGTAAGGAGGATTCATAATTACATTAACTCAAGAGTATTAAATTTCATCCTTGCTTAAAGTGAACAGACATTAAACTAATTAAAAACGTACAAAAATAATAAGATGATTTTGTAATTAGCTTTGAAAGTATTATAACTGTAAGTAATATATAAGGCCAAACGTAGCGCTAGAGCAAAAACGTGTGTCTCGAGAAAATGAAATATTTATTTTTTTAAATTTCTTTGCTGTAGTGTTGAAGCAAAATGCAGCGGTGAGTTGCGCCCCGTAACAAACAAAACCTCCAAAGTTCGGCAAAAAATGTTTTTATTACTAGGTTCCCTGAGCCTACCATGTGCGTAGGATACAGCGTGAAAATATATAAAAAATATATCTTAAGTACAATCTCTTATCGTACGCTGCATTGCTTCACATGTAATTGAATGGAATAAGCTACGTTAATTGCACACGCACAAAGGAACATGTGCGTTTGTTTTTTTTGACGGGTGCGCTCAGCCGTTTCTGCGATAATGGGCCAAAGCTACTTACGAGCTACCAAAAATGATAAGAAAATTATCATATTTTTTTCTTTTCCATAAGAAATATTATTGACATTTTTAATATAAGTTGAGGCCTACCCGCGGCAGTGTTTCCAGGTCGATATGATATGGGTACCTTCAAAAAGCGCGGCTACCTCCACCTTAAAGGCCGGCAACGCACCTGTAGCTCCTCTGGGGTTGCACGGGGTCGTGGGCGGCGGTGATCACTTACCATCAGGTGACCCGAACGCTCGTTTGCTTGTCCTTATACCATAAAAAAAAAAAAAAAAAAAAAAAGGCAGTCGTGGCGCAGTGTTACTGTAAACGCGACGGCTGTGAATTCGGTTCCTATTCGTGGGAAGAAATGAAATTATATTTAATAAGAAATTTTATTTGATGTTAAATGTATAAAATTTTAATGTATATTTCTGTCTGTGGCACATAATATATAGGTAAATTATAAGCTTTTAATCACCGGCTCATCGTGATCTAGTTTAGTTAAGCTTGCATTATTGTTTAATCTAAACCTGTACTGTAAATCTAAACCTATACAACATTTTTACAATATAAATTATGTTAGGTTAGGTTTTCATCATTTTACTCGAGCAGAAATAATGTAAAGAAAATGTACACCGACATTTTCTCTCTATTTCCTCCACAATACAGACCAGAAAAAAATCCAAAAAAGGAAAAAAGAAACACTATTAATTACAGAAAATTCATTGAAAAACTCCACTACTCCCTTTCATCAAGACGTAGCAAAGTAAACGCCTCTAATGAAACAGCAGTAGGATCGCCACATACACTTTAGTTCGGCATTGATTCCGATGATTCAGGGGGGGCGGTCATTATCATTACCGTGCGCTCGGCGTCCATTAATCACGTTGGTATTCGGGCTGTGGAGGTTCCTCTCCCTTGTCCTTTAGTGATGAGGTGAATTTCAAGTTGAATTTCACAATCCAGATGCTGCAGATCAGTTGCTTAATGCTTAGCAGGATTGTTAACCCTGGACAAGAATGATGATGTGGATATTCTATAAATATGTTTCGGTCGTCATTCGGGGACAGGATTATATTTAAATTATTTTCGTTAAAACCTGAGAAGCTGTTTTTTTTAAAATACATATGTAAATAAATATGAAACCTCTAAGTCAAAGTAATGACGCTAATGTCTAATGTGCGTCTTCATCTAGAATTCATTGTAAATTTTCTAAATTGAAAACTGCTATATTTTTCTAGCTATGGCATTTTGCTTAGAAATGACTAAACATATTTTGTACATCATATATTTTTCTTCACGAATCACTTACTGCACTTTATATTTTTCTCACTTGTGAAATTCAACGTAATTTTTTGTATAACTAGATCAGGGAAACATCGACAAACCAAATGCTTATTATTATCGGACTATATGGCATTGAACTCACAACTAACGCGTTGATAATATCAAACAGTGTGCTTTTTTTGAATAAAAAATCTGATTCACGCTTTGTCCTGTACACGGCAGGGTGTTAAGACACTCCGTACCCACTTTCTGCCGAATTCTGGAGGCATTGCGTGTTGATTGGCAGAACTCAACTTCGCTTTGCCTCGACACCAGAACGAAGAAATAGAAATATAAACGTTAATAAATATTTCAATTCCTCGAGTGGGAATCGAGCCCACAACCGTCGCATTACAGTCACACCTTGTACCGTTGCGCCACGACGGCACTTTTTTTTAAAGAAAGATATAATTATTATACATATTACAAATGTAATATTATGTTGTATAGTTTATTTATAAAATTTTATTTAATAAATACTTACCAAAAATATTATCAACTCAAAATATGATTTTACAATAACAAAATGTATAAGACATTAAATTTAATCGACTCGTCTCATCACTACCACGGGTACCTGGGCGCACTCGTGCATCCACCCTTCCCTTATCAGTTTTGATGTAGCGAGTAGCGAAAACGGCGGAATGAGATAGGCGCGGAAATGACACGTATATTTCTAAGTTTATGTTTCCCTATTTAAAGTAAGTACAATTTGTTATAAGTATATATTGTGACTTTTTTGTGTAAAAAATACAAAATGGCCGTGTTTTGATATGTTTATTATGTTTTTTTATAAATAAGAATAATTACATTTGAGAAAGAAATATTGGTTATATTTTTACAAAAAAGTTAGCATATATTTTAGTAATATTATATTTCTTAAGGCAAATTTTTAGGCTCTTTATCAAATGCAATATATTAAATTATAGCGAGATAAAAAAGTTTAGTTACTTAAAATACTTTAGATTCTTTTATTTTATAACTGTATCCCGCACATAGCAGGGTAGACAGAGGGAACCTAGTGTTAGGACAGTCCGTTCCCCACTTTCTGCCGAGTTCTGGAGGCATTGCGTGTTGAGTGGCAAAACTCAACGCCGCGCTTTGCATCGATACCAGAGCGAAGAAAATGAAAATATAAACGTAAATAAATATTTCACTTTTTCGAGTGGGGGTTGTGGGTTCGAGCCACAACCAGTCGATTTTGCAGCGCATGTTACATCTTTTTGCCGCTGCGCTTCGACGGCCTCATACTTTAAGATCTAATACTTTAGATGACCAGGAAATTTAAAATTATTCTAAGCACAACTCAAATCGAGTCCACCCCCTGTTTGCAGTCCGTCTCCTGCACTAATGCACTGTAGGCTATTGATATTCCGCATACGTTGATTCGATCCACGATGAGCCCAGATATTAAATCAGTTGGACAAACAGACACCTGAGCCGAGATTTCCATATACATACATATTTCCATATAGACATACGAAAATAATCATTTGCATATTATAATGCAATAACTTTATATCGCGTCATGTCACAGTCCAAATTAACTTCGGTTTATTGAATGTTGATTTAAATTTAATTTTTGCACTTCACTTTAAATGACGATCGTATTTCGTAGAGTTTCTGGCTTTAATTAATGTTTACATGTTTCTTCTACATTAATAATATTGTGTAAATAAACGGGTGAAATTAATTAACTATATTTATTTTGTACGTGAAAGGAAGAAAATGTGTTAAAAAATGTAACTCATTTTTTTCTACATACCAGATAATATGTAATGAGAACTTTACACGGCGTTAAGTTCCGCCACGTAACAGGCAATGCGTTGAGAATTTGGCAGAAAGCCCACTTTGAGTTACCCAATACAAACATGTCTTAATGGGAGAACGGTGTGTTTTAACACTATCTTAACAGGTTCCATGTGCTTACCTAGCTGTACAGTGTAAATCTTAAAAAGACTGAATTCTTACATTTTTTTAATATTCCATATATGTCACTATCAGAAGACGTAGACCTAACTTTATGTTCTACCACCACTATCTCACGACCCCCCACAACCAATTGTTGGATGTGGAGTGCATTAACATTAAGTGGAGATTTACAAAGTGCATTGTAATGTTTCCTTTTATAGAACAAGTGTCAGTGGTCGGCGAGGCGGGGACACAATCTCGTTATGCCAGCAATCAGCACGTTTGTCCCTCAAACCATAACCAAGTAGAAAGTTTTTTTATCAGCTTCACGCTGTAACCCGCATGGAGTAAGGTAGGTGGAGGGAGCCTAATAAGTACACTATCCCTCTCCTTTTCGCGCCGAATTCTGGAGTCATTGTATTTGAATGGTGCATGGCGAGTGGGAATCTAACCCAGAACTTAGGTTTACTGTGACACGCTTGTGATCTTGCGCAACGACTGAAAGTACATTTCCCCTCCTACCCTCTTAAAAGTACTTTGTGGGTTATATTCTCAGGACTATAAACTATGACTATTTATTTTACTAAGAAAATTATTTTTTTTATGGAAAAAGCATGGCAAACGAGCGTACGGGTCACCTGATAGTAAGTGATCACCGCCGCCCACGACACCGCGTAACAACAGAGGAGCTACTGACTTAATTCTCTATTACAATTACTTTACGTTATTTTCTTATTTTCCTCAATGCCGCATTTGTACAATTAGTATTTGTAAGGAGAAAATTGTTAACTGCATGAGAAGTTGTATCCATCACCACAATGAGTAAGTCTTATAATTTTTTCAGCTTCTTGCCTTATCCCGTATACAGCAGGGTAGACAGGAAACCTAGTGTTAGGATGCTCCGTTCCCTATTTTCCACCAAATTATGGAGGCATTGCATGTTAAGTGGCAGAACTAAACGCCGCTTTTTGCCTCAACACTAGAGCGTTACAATATTTCGTTGCCTCGAGTGGGTATTGAGCCCACAACCAGTCACGTTACCCTCCGTCACGATTGATCTTATATAATATAGCCTCTGCCTTTATATATAAACATGATACCTCTTAAGAAGAGTAAATAGCACAAACGCTAAAGTTTACCAACATGCATCACTCGATATAATAAGCACATACATATAATTCCACGCGCAATCAGTGTATTATCTTAACTAGAATCTGATAAAGACAATCAAGTAATCGAGCATAAATGGCGCTGGCTTTGTATATATATCCTGCGTTAATAGTTCGGTTTCTGTAATCGAGTCCATCCAATATGCCTCACGCTTGAATATGGTCATTATATATGTATGTTCATACATTAAGGTGGTAATGCAATTAAATTTTAATGATATATTGTATAATAAATGGATAAATTATTTGTAAGGTCGTCGTGGTATAGTGGGATAGCCTCGGAATGTAAGGACAAGGTTACGGTTTCGGTCCCATTCATTGTTATAATTTTTTTCAGCTTCACGCTGTATTCCGCCCGTCACTCCGCATAGGGTTTTGAAAAAATATTACAGCCCCAAAAAATAAATAACAGCGTTTGACCGAATAAAATACTGAAAAATCAGGAAATTTGAGTCGAACTCGTATACTGAGGGTTCTGCACAAAATTACGGTTTTTGCAGTAAAAACGATGCATAAACTCTCCTACTTTTTGATTGCGTTGACATAGTTATGATTTTTTCTATGCTTCGAGTCCTGAATATTTGTTATTAATTTTAATGAAATAAATATAATAGATCCAGGGGATCTCGAGATGAATGCTCTTGACACACGGACAATAAAGTGTTCCTATAAGCTTTCCGTTTTTTCTTTTGAGGTACAGAATCCTAAAGAACAAAAAGAATTTTAGTTATTAATTATTAGTCTATTTAATTTTGAATCTTTTATTTCAAGAATTTAGTTAATACATTTGAAAAAGTTTATTTTTAAGAAAATTTAATAATTTTTTCGTTAAATTCTTTTTATTTTATAATTTTTTTTTGAAGTTGTAACAATTGAATTTGTAGCTCAATTTTAGCAGCAGAACTGCCTTCCTAGGCAGTGGTAGCTTTTTGTTTATATGTAGGTTCACTCGACGATTGAAAAGTGCTTACACTTGAATAAAGATTATTTTGAATTCGAATTCTGAATATATACAATTTTTTTACAACTTATACATAAACACCTTACCCAACTTCACCACCACAGAGTACCAGCCTATACAAACATTCAGAATATTGATAAAACACGCTAAAATCGTTCCAGTAGTCGTAAAACCAAAGCGCAGTCCAAAGATCAACATAATAATGGTGTTTGCTCTTAGGACACGCATACACGGTATCATCGCCTGTAATAATATGGGTGTGGACCGATAGCATCTTTCAGTGGGTAGGGTGTACGACACGAACGGCTGTAGGGTTGACATCTTTATGGGTATGTGTGAAATGATTCATTGATTTTTGTTTTATCATTTTATTGAATTTAAAGATTTGATTAAAATTAATTGAAATTTTAAAAAGTTATTTAGAAGGTTTCAATTTCAATTAATAGGCTTACTTTCAGCAATAGCTTTTCATAATGAGTTGCGAAATTTGTCGCGTTAACATGGCAAGACAATTAAAATAATAAATATTTCAATTCTTCAAGTGGAAACCGAACCCACAACCTGTCGCGTCCACAGTCGCACGCTATACATATATATAATTGTAAATAAAATTTAAAAAACTTTGTAATCAAATAAAATCAAGTAAAAAAAACATCAATATAGGAGATTTTTCAGTTGCATAAAATCAGCTTCACGCTGTATCCCGCACTCATCAGGGTAAGCAGAGGGAACCTTGTGTTAAGACAATGCGTATCCGTATTGAGTGACAGAACTCAACGCCGCACTTTGCCTCGACACAAGAGTGAAGAAATGGAAGTATCAACGTAAATAAATATCCTTCCTTGAGTGAGGATCGAACCCATAACTGTCGCGTTACAGTCACACCCTAATGCCACTGCACCACGACGGCCTTATAAAAAATCCATATATCTGAAGTACATTAACTCCAGCTGTCAACCCTAATAGATATAGTGTAATCGATAACCGCATGCCATGAATATTTGAACACTTTGTATGTACTTGGACGCGTACACTCGGCTAATTGAAATACTTTTGTTGATACCCCCCCCCCCCCCCCCC
>DWGR01005305.1:0-10469 GCA_018247715.1 Heliconius burneyi
AATTATAAACATTATTATATTTAACAATATTATTTTCATAGAAAATATTGATTCAGACAAGAATTTTACGTGACTTTTGTTTTTACTTAAGTAAGGTAATTATTATCTATAACTTAACTTTAAAATACGCTATGGTACAGTAGTAAAAATATAATTTAAACAGAATCATGTACATATATTATTAAAAGATTTTGAAAATTTTCCCATTTCTTACAATTCTCACATTATTCTATTGTACTTGGGTCATCGACCTACAAGATTTTCAGCATCCGAAAGGTTTTACGTACGAGGTATATGCACTCGTATATTTTCACAATCGCCATTTCATCTTTTTCACAAACAAAACGTTTTAGTGCTAATGTAATATGATCTGACAATAAATATCTTAAAGTCTCGAGATATTTTTAACAAAATAACTTGTTATTTATTCGTAATACAATAACTTTATTTTAAATGTTATTTAAGTAAATTATTTATAGGAAATAGCTAAAACAAAGCTATTTTACAATATATTTATTTAATAATATTTTATAGTAGATTTATTTTTACCAACTTCAAGTATTTATTTACGTTTATATTTCCATATCTTCGCTCTGGTATCGAGGCAAAGCGCGGCGTTGAGTTCTGCCACTCAACACGCAATGCCTCCAGAATTGGGCAGAAAGTAGGGAACGGAGTCTCTTAACACTAGCTTCCCTCTGCCTATCAAGAAATTAAACACGTTGCTAGAACTTTAATAAATACTTAATACTTTAGAGCAATTTAAGAAATAGAGTCGAATTACCAGCATCAAGCCAAACCAAACAGTTAAATTGTACTTTTGTCCTTTGTGCTTAAATCCTTGTTCTATAAATGTCGTAAGGTACAAGCTTTATATGTTTATTTCAAAAGGCATGTTAATAACCCATTGCTTTGTATAAGGATGTTTAGCATAAACGCTGTGTTCGGTCTTTGCATAATTCGCGGCAGGAAGTAGGCTTTGATTTTGCGACAGTTACTTGTGAGATTTGAAACTTTATATTTAATGATATTAGAACAATTTGGGACTTACCTTCATGGTGTATCTATAAATATAAAGAGGGAAGCTACTGTTCAGTCACTCCGTTTTCTACCCAATTTTCGAGATTGCGTGTTCAATGCTGATTGATGCTGCACTTTGTCTCGTTACCAGAGCGAGTATATGAAAATGCTTCGATCTCCCGAATGGGAATCGATCTCACTGCCGTTCGATTACAATCAGACGTTATGCTACTGTGCCAAGATGGCATCAAATAATATTATAATATAGTAGAATTTATTTTAACCCATTATCTTACTCGATTATGGCGCATGCATTATATATCGACATATGAATAATTGTGAATTGTAATTTTTTATAGAGAAATTAATTTAAAAATACATAGATAATTTTTAAACCGATATTGATTTACAAAATTAGGATGTATAACGATGCCATCGCTTTATATATTTAATTTGTTATTCTCATTCGCAATGGCAAGTAGCATTCGCTCACCGTAACAACCTTTACTAACACAATTATTATATTTATTATTCAAACTTTATCCTGGTATTGTTTTAGTAATAAAAAAAACCCATAATTACCCACATAATCTATATTTATCCCGATTCTCGATTTCTTATTTTTATTTTATTAAATAAACTTAAATTTTGTAAAAACACGTAACACATCTGTTATTTATCGCGCAATACGCTCAAATTTATCTCGGATACTGCAAAGCGGTTGAAACTAACCGTCTTTCTGACGTTACTATTAAACTGTATCGCTTCAGGTTATTGTCTTCTAGATAAAATAGATAACATAAGATAACCTTTAGAGAAGATAATAATAATTCTTGTATCGAAGCCAGTACGTCCCATAGAAGTTGTGACTTTAAATCTCAGGATAAATACATTTTTCATATCAAATTATAATGGAATTTGTTTATTTTTACTAACTTTTTATACTTTATCCAGTAACATTAGTTACTTTTCTTAATAATAAACTATAATACCAACGTTTTATATTTCGTAAAAGGTATAATCAGAATCATCATGGTTAAAGAAAGATACAAGCAAGTAGCAATAAACATAACAAAAAATAACGAATATTACATCATATCTTATAAAACAAAAGCTTGTCCCGAGATAATAATTGTCCCACCAAGTTAATATTTTCGAACAATCCAATCATGTTAAGCTGCTTATGTTGGAATGAAACAAAAGAGCTTGGTGTGGCTTTCAAATCGTAGCTGCCAAAGTATTCTTAATAAACGATTTAAAAAATATTTACTTTAACCCAATTTGGATATTAAATATTCTTTATTTGGCTTCGATTAGGAAAGTAAATTATAATGTGTGTCATGTCATGTCATGGCGCAGCGGTACAAGGTGTGACTGTAACGCTGACTGTAACGCGACCGTTGTGGGTTCGATCCCCACTCTAGGAAGTGAAATATATATTAATGTTTATATTTCCATTTCCTTGCTCTGGTGTCGAGGTAAAGCACGGCTTTGAGTTCTCCCACTCAACACGCAATGCCTGTAGAATTCGACAGAATTTGAGGAACGGAGTGTTTTAACACTATGTTCCCTCTGCCTACCCTGCCGTGTGCGGGATAAAGCGTGAAGCTGATTTTTTTATATATGTCTTACAGTCGATGAGTTATTACAAAAATATATAATAATATGTTATTGAATGTACAAATGTACCTGAGGCTATCAAAGTCCATAATTAAAAACCTGTTACCTCTAGAAATCGTTAGTTGTAGTAAATGGTATATCGGTCTAGGTCAAAGCGCGGCATTGGATTATATCACTTATTGGGTGGGCGTACCAATTACATAGACCATTCATAACAAAATATAATATATAAGACATATTTAATTTACTATTATATTCTTTTAGGCAAAGGGAACCTGCTGTTAACCTGTACCCGGTTCGGTTACCCACTTATCGATCTTTTTTCCAAGCATCGGATGTCGCTTTGCCTCGCTGCTATAACCGCGTTTTGTCTTCTTACCACAACGAGAGAATGAAAATGTTTCATCTGTCCGAGCGGAAATCGAATCCACAAGCTTCGCTTTTACAATCAACATGCTAAAACTACAATAAAATACATATACGCCCATGAACACTAATTTAATACGTAAAATCTGCAATATTAACTGGATTCGCGGACTTGCTCACTACTGATCGATAATGGCTTGCAGTACGTAATTCCCGTAACAACGTAGACGACGGCTACGTCAAAGAGCTTTGTGCACTTGTTGTGATGTAAACACATTGTTAATAACGTTCTAGAGGATATGTTCCATGGCCTAGAATTATTAATTTATTATTTTGTGAAATTAGGATAGTGGCGGAACTAGAGCGACAGGTTCGCAATGCCTCCAGAATGCGACAGAAAGTGGGAAACGGAGTGTCTTAACACTAGGTTCCCTCTGCCTACCCTGCTGTGTGCGGGATACAGCGTGACTTTTTTTTAAGGCAAATCGCGGCGTTCCGTTCCACCACTCAACATGTAATGTCTACGGAAATTGACGGAAAACGGGCAACGGAGTATTTGAACACTATTTTCTTTTGCCCGTCCTGTTTAGTGCAAGATACAGAATGAACCTAAATAAAATTATGACTTCCTTAGGAAGTACTAAAATTTGTATTTAAGACTAATCTTATCATTGCTGATTATAAATTAACTTACGTATAAAATTTAAATTTTGTATATTAATATTTTGTTATATACAAATTATATTCAAAAACATTCTTCGAAGAAAAGAAAGTAGAACCTTGACAAAGCTTTGCAGGGCCTGGTTAATGAGTTCAATCTGGCTAAAAGTTTTTCGTTTTTATTTTAATGAAAGCCCTTACTTTGTTTATTGTTTGAGTCGACCCTTTTTTTAAATGTCAATATTAAATTTAATTACGTTTCGTTAAAATATTTATATTAAGGTAGTAATTTTTTTTTGCCTTTTAGCAGCTCTTCAACAGTTGAGTCGATAGACAGAACCTAATAGATACTCTATTTTTAAGTGGCGTAACTCAACGCTGCAGTTTGTTTTAGGAGAAGAAATGAAAACAATTTAACTGTGATCATTTCCCTAAATAGGGATCGAATATACAACAATCCCGTTTTCATTAAGACACTGTTCCAAATAGTAGCCAAATATTAATAGTACGTTTAGATCAAAAACTGTTTATCTGTAAAGTGGGTGTACTGATGAAAATCATAACGTCATATGAAAACATCAATAAAAAATTGCATACATTTATGATTCGAATTGATTTTAACATATATAATACAAAACAGGTCAATGAAAATTACAATTTTTTTATAAATTAATATTTAGATCCGCTTATTAATTTTTTTTTTAATTATACAGATTAATAATTAGTAACAATGTGTTATTTGATTAAAAGTAACAATGAATAGATTAGTCACAGGTGAAGGCTTAGTCCGATCATCTATCGCTTTATCTTCGCTCTCGCTCGCACACTCGGCTCAGTCGGAACGTGACAATGAGTCATGCTTTTTCGTGCGTGCAACCCGTGTTCTTCGATTTAAAAAACTTTATCACATCAAAAATAAATAATAAAATTAACAAATACGTAACGTTTATGATTCAAAATTAAAAACCACTTTACATTAAATAGTTTAGATTTCTGTTGCTGGTACATTTTTTGTTTCCATAAACAGCTGTGCATTATCCAGAAAATATTAAAAATATTTAAATATTCAACAATGCTTATTCATGGTAGACCTTATAAAGGATATATCCTTATAATACTAAAATGATATACCCACAAAGTTAGAGAACACAGCGAGTATTAAGTTGGTAACGTATGAAACAGTAAGAATATCTAATGTTACATTTTCAAAGTAGACGCGACAAGCCCAGAAAGTTTCTGTGTAACATTAATTGCAGTGCAACCAAGTTGTAGTTAAGTTGCATTCTGAGTCTATATTTATAAGGTGTGCGATTCTTAAGTACTTTTGAATTTGTGTTACACGGTCTTTCCCGTCTAATAGGGTAATCTAGTGTTAAGACACTTCATTCTCCACGCATCGCTGGTGCTTCAGGACATTGTATATTGAGTCATTTTCGGGATATTGCGGGAAATTAAATAAGTTATCTTTAAAGACTATCGTGGCGCACAGGTGTAAGCGTGCAACTGCAAACGTCACAGATTTTGGATCGATTCGACTCTGGTAACGAGACAAAACGCGGCGATGGGTTCCGCCTCTCAACACGTAATGACTTCAGAATTCGATGGAAACTGGGGAGCACAAGTGTCTTAACACTAGGTACCCATGTTCCCTCTGCCTACCCTGCTATGTGCAAGATACAGCATGAAGCTAGGAAAATAATAAAAAAGAGCTCTTATTTATATACGGAGTGGTAGAGAAAATTGTGTGGTAGAATTTTTGTAAATACTGAAAATTAATTAACTAATTAACAAATATCAATTAATTAATTAGCTCTGATTCGCAACAAATTGCTATTTTTGCTTTTAACTGAATTGAATGTTTAAATCTAAAGTTGAAAATTGTTTAAGTCTAAAGTTGTCTAAAGTCGAAAAGTTGAAAAAGTGGAAAATTTCTTCATAAAAAAGCATATCAAACTAAGTATGTACACTTTCTAACGTGATTTTTGAGTTAGTCGGCTTACATTTTTATATATTTTCTAAATTAATCTGATATAAAGTGGCAATATTTTAAGTGTATATCTTTGTGAATCTTATAACATATAAAAACAAATAAAAAAAGTTAACAACAAATTAAAAAAAATAAATAAAAACTAAAAAAGTAAATAAAAGCTTTTCTATATTTGGGAGCTGCTAGGCAAAAATTGACTTCGTAGACAGTCTGTCAACAATGGGGAAAGGGAACACTTTTATTACTCAAAGTTAAATATAAAAAAAAGATTATCCTTTATAATACTTTTGTAAATAGAAATTTTTTAATAAATCAATGCCTATACCTTCATGATGCAGCTTCGTTGTGAATTTGGTGTTTAGTATCGAAATATATACCTTATATAGCGCCAGATTTGATCTTTTCTTCTGAATCTAATCTCCATTGTCTTATTATAAAGCTGTAGAGTTTGAACGCAGAGTCTGAACGCACTAATTTCAAGAATAATTTCATCGATTTTAAATATTATATTTGTCTGTTAGTAATAATATACAATAGCATATCTTGCTGAATACTTTTACGTATTACGTACATATATGCGGAACAAAAAAAGTGTTGAAGCCTTTTTTAGGCTTATTTGACCGCAATATCTCTGAAAGTTAAATAGATTTTTTTTAATTGGTTTCATTATCTCTCTCTCTCTCTCACACACACACACACACACACACACACCCACAACACTCATTATAATCAGCATACTTCTATAAATATTCTGTCAAATAACACATACTATTGATAGAAATCACGTATGAAGTAACTGGAAGAGGCGACTTATTTAGCCACGTATGGAATATATCAATGAATACGTTTTAATACTTTTAATATAAAACTATGGTGTTTAGTATGCAGCCTGCTCTTTTATTGTATGGGGATTACTATTTAAATGGTTATTTATTGTACCTTTTGTAATCTAGTTACGGTTAGGTGGATTCGTGATGGGTTTGAGTTCAAATTTTATGACGGGGATTTGTTATTTGTATATTTTTTTAGCTTAACGTATTCATCTCTTGTTATTGGAAACGTATATAGATTGAACCTAATCATAAAGTATGCTATTGTCTACTTTCAACTGTAGGGATTAACAGAGATCAATGTTGCGCTTTGTCTCATCAGTGTGCGAAATTAAAATATATTTATTCACCTAAAAGGAATCGAACCCACAACCATAGCGTGCGTAGCATGAGGAAGCAGACCCTGCTGAACCGTTACGCTATGTTAGCGTCTTGTCCTTAAAAAAATATGATCTTAGTAATAAAATTTTAATTAACTTTTTAACTTAAACGCTGTATCCTAGATGTAACGGGCTAGGCAGAGGGAACCTCGTGTTAAGATACTGTTCCCTACAGTCGGCCGAATTTTTCGAAACCTTTTTTATGTAGTAGCAGAACTCAAAACCAGAGCGAAAAAAATAATATATTAAATTAAATTTTATTCCTCCAAATGAGAACCGAACCCACGACCTTATAGCTATTATCCTTATAGCCATTGTGCCTCTGCGCTACGACGGTGTCAAACATAATATAACTTAAATATTCGTAACAAACAGGCGGTTAAACTATTACTCAATACATTTTTAGCTCACTCCATTCAGCGTAGGTGTTATGAATGAAAGGCAAATGGTGACGCACGTATTTGCATACTGCGTGGTTGTACTCCTTGACCCAGCCAGAGCCATGATAGGAGCAAAGCTTGGATTGACAGCTTCAATATAACCAGTGGCACAGTGGTTAAATATTTTATGTACAAGTGTTATAAACATAGAGTTAAACGTTGTTGGGTTGAAATATAAAGTATAAATTTGGAATGATCTTTTTAAGTCTAGATCTTGAAATATTGTCGCTTAAGTATTAAATATATTTTATTCGTTTTGTTATATCTAAGAATGAATGTAAAAATATTTTTTTTACATTTTTTCTTGTCTCTTGCCCTTCAATTAGTGTATACATAAATAAATATACTTTAAATGAAAAAGTAAAAAAAAACCTATTTAATAAAACATTAGTGTCTAATTAAAACACAATATCTCGAATAGCAAAAAGCCTAATGCGGAATGACTTGACACTATTTTTTTTCTTTCTACTCTACTAAAAAAATTAAAAATAAATTACCAAAATCTTAATACTAATGCTACATAATATAACATTCTCCATATAATTTAAAGTTCACTGTCAATATCCACTATTCTATTATTTGGACAGCACAATCTCGTATTACACGGGCAGGTCAGAACAATGAGGTCACGTTACGTACTTCCTCTTTAACGTGTGACATTCACTTCAAAAGGTTGGAATTTAGACGTGGGTCGTAACTGAATGCTTCTAGCTCTTATATAAACTTGCATTATGTACTTTATAATGTAATTTCTTGAAGGAATTTTGTTCTTTAGCCGTTGTGGCTCAGTGGGATGGTATATGTATATGGTTGTGGGTTCCGTGTGAATTGGTGGAGATGATTATGCTTAAATTGTTTATTTCAATTTGATAAGAGAGCTGTGCTTCTTAAGCATAAAAAAGATGAAAAGCTTTATCTGCTAGTATAATATCACATATTCTATTTGTGATATATATAAGAGGCCGTCGTGGCACAGCGGCACAATGATGTGACTGTAACGCAACGATTGTGGGTTCGATCCCCCCTTGAAAAAGTGAATATTTCCTTTTGTTTGCTCTAGTGTCGAGGCAAAGTGCGATACTGAATTCTGCCACTCAACACGCAATGCCTCCAGAATTCGGCAGAAAGTGAGGAACGGAGTGTATTAACACTAAGTTCCCTCCGCCTAACCTGCTGTATGCGGGATACAGCGTGAAGCTGATACATATAACAAAAAGTATTTTCATTCATTTCTGTATAAATAATTTAATGAATTATGCATAAATATTTTCTGGTCTGTTATTTGAACCCACTACAATAGGTTAAATTAAGCAACTTTAACGAAAACCGTTTCAACCATACTACCACAACGTCAGCGCCGATTAAATAGTTCTCTAGTGTAATTAAAAGTTATAAGCCTCGCAACTTCACAAGTTTGAAAATTTTAAAAAAGACTCTTTAAAACTTAATGCTTCATATAAATTGGTGAAATAAATGCAATTATTATTTATATATTTCGTTTTCAGATATTTTCAGTAAATTAACAGTAAATCTATTGAAAATTCTTAATTGGGTTTTTTTATTAACAAATAAGTAGTGAAATTTTAATACTATTATTTAAAATTAGATAGTAAGACACTATCTTCGTTATATAAGAGGTCGTCGTGGCGCAGCGGCACATGGGTGTGACTGTAACGCAGTGGTTGTGTGTTCGATCCCCACTCGAGGAAGTGAAATATTTATTTACTTTTATTTTTTCCATTTCTTAGCTCTGGTGTCGAGGCAAAGCGTCATTCAACACGCAATGCCTCCTTAATTTGGCAGAAAGTGGGGAACGGAATGTCTTAACACAAGGTTAGCTCTGCCTATCCCGTTGTGAGCGGCATACAGCGTGAAGCTGACACTATTTTCCCTATTAGCTACCTTATGTTTTAAGAAACTGCATATTGAATGGGTTAAGTCTTTGTCTACTAGGGCAAGGAAAGAAAACAATGAATATAATTTTTCCCTAATTGTAAATAAGACTCACTACCATCACGATCATGCCCTGCACCACTGCGCCACGATGACCTCAAATATAGCATTCGTACAATGTTCACAATCGGTTCTAAACGTTAAGTTCTTTCGTTAACACAAAGTTTCAAAAATCCCAAATAATATATGAAATATTCTGCAATTTTAGTTAAGTTTCTCAATTTACGTATATTAAATTTAACTTTGTTACTAGTTCCTTTAACATTGCGTACAAAAGGGCTTAGTTCTACTTATGTTTTGGAATTTAGCAAGGAAAAGATCGATAAATAACGACCAATAACTTCAATCAATACTATTATTATAAATCTATAAAGCTTGTTTAATTGATAAACAAATAGCGAATATTTGGATTAAAATAATATATTTTGGATATTCTATTTATCGAAGAAGGCCAAATGAAATTCAAGATTGCCACATATTTTAAATTTTATTTAATTCCATTTATATAAACCTAATAACACGTAAGATTTTTTCATTGTCATTCATTTTAGCTACACGGTATATGTATACCACATATAGCAGAGTAGGTAGAGAGAGCCTAGTGTTAAGATACTCCGCTCCCTACTTTCTGCTGAGTGAGAATCGAACCCACAACCTGTCGCGCTTATAGTCACGCTTGTGCCCCTGCGTATTACTGTTTACATATAACGTATAACAACATAAAAATTCAAAAACCAGAAATAAACCATCAAATCCATTACAAGTGTCTCAAGAAACCTTACCCCTAATACAAAACCACAAACAGAATAACAAAAGAAAAGTAAACTTTTTATACTATTTACATTGAAGTCATGTAGTCATGTAGTAGTATACATTAGCCGTAGCCATTGTTGCTGAGGTCAATGACACTTGGCACGGGTTCCCGTGGTTCCTGGGCCGAGGCAGAAGTGAACAGCTTTATGTACTTTTAGTTTTCATTGTTCTATAATGTATGTATGAATGTGTGTGGACTTTGCATTTCCTTTTTTTTATTGTAAAATGTTATATATGTATTTATTAAAGGGATGGTTAATATTATTTGTTTTTAGGAAATAAGTAAATTGTGAAAAAAATCAATATATTTTTTATATATTCAACCTGTAGTCCGCATTCAGCAGGATAGGAAAAAGGAACCTAGTGTACACTCTGCTTCTCACTTTTCGCCCAATTATGG
>DWGR01005306.1:0-10468 GCA_018247715.1 Heliconius burneyi
AGCTATTATTTCTGCTTTTACTGGAACTTAGCCTTAGATGAGTAATTATTTTCTGTGTAGCACTTACTTAATGGATCTCAAGGTATTGTTGTCAAATGAATATTAAATATAAATGTATCTATGTTTAAGACAAGTTCTATGTACAATAAATGAAAAGGATGAAGTTTTTTTTTTAATATTAAAAAAGCAGCTTCACATTTTTTTCACACAGCAGAGGGGGGGAACCTAATGATGCTTCATTGCCCACTTTTCTTTGAACTTTTGAGATGTTGCGTGTTGAATAGTAAAACTCAGTGCCGCAATCCCTCTTCTAGAAAGGAGAAATGAAAACGATTCTCTACTGTCTGACGCTGTCCTACTGCGACACGAAGGCTCCAATTCATTTTTATATCTTTATATAATATAAATACTATAATAATATAAATATTTGAGGCCAGTCTTGACGCAGGGGCACAAAATGTGATTGTAAACGCGCTTAGTTGGGGCCAACAGAGTGTCTTAACACTAGGTTCCCTCCGTCTATCGTGCTGTTCGCGGGATACAGCGTGAAGTTGATTTTTAATATAAATACGTATGTACTACAAAATTCTAAAATACGCTATAAAACGGCAAATTAACAATAAAGTTTAATGTTAGCAACTGAGGTGGATTAGTTACTACTTTAAATGCTTAAGTTGTGCTTAAGACAATGAAATAAAGGAAATACTACTAGGTATGAAATGCTAATTGAAATTGGAATACGATTTTGATTTTGGGATTGTAGAATTTCTGGTATAGCACAAAATAATTTATATTATATCTATACAGATACAGCACAAAAGAATATTGATTTATCGAAATTAAAATATAGAAACGAGGCCGTCTTACAGCAGTGGCAAAGTTGACTGTAAGCGCGACGGCTGTAGCTTCAATTCTCATTCTAGAAAATGAACAACAAGGTGTCTCAAAAGAAATTTCATATTTATAAATATCATTAAAGAAAAATTAAGTAGTTTATTAGTAAAATTCTTATTTATTTCTAAAATACAGACTGGAAATTTATTTTTTATAAATAATGTCATCCAAGTGCTTACCCTCGCGTTCACGGCACTCATTCAACCTGACGCTAAAATTTCTTAGCGGCAAGTACGCTCAGTGATGGCTTCCATTTCGTGGAGAATATTTTGTTATAATTGCGCCAGAGAAGTTGGATTATTGACGTACACTTTAGATTTAAGGAAACCCCACAGGAAAAGGTCCATCGGAGTCAAATCAGGATTGCGTGGAGGCCAATTTATGTCACCTCTTCTGGAGATTAATTTTCCTGGAAAAATCTCACGAACTGTTGGTAGAGACACATTAGACGTGTGACGTTGTTCTATGCTGCTCAAAGCATGTCCGTTAACTATAACCAGGAGAATTCTGCAGTGTAGGCAACAAAATATCATCTAACATCTTCACATAACGTTCTGAGTTAGCTGTAAGTGCACGTCCCCCCGCGTCTTCAAAAAAGTATGGGCCGATTATTCCTCGCGATGACATTGCAGCCCATACGGTTACTTTCGGCGAATGAAGAGGTCTCTGATGCTTGCATTTCGGATTAGTTGTACTCCAATAACGACGACAGTCTTGCCTGTTGACGTTCATATGAAAATGAGCTTCATCAGAGAATATGATGTTGGTGAACGTTTGTAATCTCTCTGTTTTCTCGTTTACGAATTCTAGTCTTTGAATAGGATCCTGGGGCTTCAACTCCTGCACCAATTGAATTTTATAGGGGTGCAACTTTTAAGCAATGATCTATGCACGTTCAAACCACTTGCACGCTTTTGAATTTAGAGGTCAGAATCAACACAAACAGACTGATTGACTGGTTCTACGTTTTCTTCTGTCCTTGTTAACCTTGGCCGTCCAGATTTTTGTTTATCTAAAGTTGAGCTACTTTCTTTAATCTTCTTTACCCAATTCCGAATAGGTATGATTGGCGCATCATTTAAGCAACGAAAATTACGAATGTTGCAAAATTTTGTCGCGCTATAGTCGCAGAATTACCGTTTTTGTAAAATTCACGCACGCACAAGGCGCGATCTTAAATTCCCAAAGTACTAATAATTACTAAATTCCCAAGAGCCAGGCTATCGAATGAAATACCCTTTGTGCCCCCCTAATTCATTGCGTTTACGCTGCAAGCTGATCAAATATAAAATTTCTTTTGAGACACCATGTATATACATTTGAAATGTTTGATGAAATTTGAAATATTTAATTAAATATTTTCACATACGGTTGATTTCCTTTTCACTAGTGAAAATCAAACCTAATCAAGATCTAACGTGTAAGATTAACTTTTTTATTTTCGACTTGAGTTCAGCCAGTTGTGGCGCAGAGGCAGAAAGTGTGCTGCAAAATCGACTGGTAGTGAATTCGATTCCCATTCGATTTAAGGAAATATTTTTTTACATACATGTTCATTTCTTCGCTCTTTTGTCGAGGTAAAGCGCGGCGTGGAGTTCTGCCACTCAGAATTCTCCGCCAGAATTTGGCAGAAAATGGGGAACAGTCTTTGTCCCTGCTGACACACTTATTTATTTTTTAATTTACTTCTTTAACTTATGATTTTAAATCTCTATCACATTCTTAAATGGCGTAATTTTTTTTCCTGCTGAACCTTTCTTTTTAAATGTTGATTTTCTTACACTGAGATCACCTATAAGAAAACCTAGATCTAGACCTAGAAACACACGCTACAACAAAATACGAACACATACAAGTCCACACACTCGTGTCTACCCACATCCACATCCACGCGTGGTGTCCACCAGCACGGAAGGCTGATTGGGCAATTACCCCGCACGGTGATGTGATCATAGCGTGCGGCGGTGTGCATACGTTTTTTATCACTTCAAACGAATGCGAGCTATGCCTTAGATGGATCTGAAAGGGCGTGGGCTTCCTGAGCCTATTTATTTTATATGAGGTGGTGTAGCGTTGGAGAGGAAGCGTGATGATTGTGGGTTCGATGAGCAATAAAAGAGATTTTTTTCACGGTTTTCGTTTTGATAATTCTGAATCTTAACACACAATGTCTTAAAAATTAGGCGAAGAGGGGAAACATGAGGTTCCCTCTCCCTTATCATGTTACAGGATGTTGTTAGGTATGTCAGTAGTGGTTAATACAGAAAGATATAGTTAAGCAAATTGCGTTCTTCCATTACACCTGAAATCAATATGATAACCAAATTGAAAGAAAATGTAAAACGTTTTCTTTCATGTGTAGAATATTTTATAAAATAACAGTGAAAAGTAGATTAAGGTTTTAATTATTTTTAGGACATTTTATAAATTTTACCGTAACTAGAATAAGGATAAATAACTAAAATATTAGACAAGCCTTACAGAATTCAATCTTTTTAGACCCAAGTCTGTCTTGTTCTTTGAGCAATACTATACACGTAGTAGAGTTAAATTAATAAAAAGGTTTTTAATTACCTAACATTTTAATATTTTAAATTTTAACTACCCAACCGGTGTAGCTGTAAAAGCCAAAAGGGCTAAAAGCATTAACCTAATGTGCGAAAAAAAAAACGTTTTAAGAAATACTTAAATCGACATGTATCGTATAGATATTCCCGTATAGCAGGGTGGGCAGGGGGAACATAACGATAGGACACACCACTCCCCACTTTTTCCCTAAATTTTGAGACATTTCGCGTTGAACGGCGAAACTCGATATCGAAACTGAAATATCTGGCTGTCTTCTAAAAAATATTGGTCTTCTATCTTGGCTTCCAAATAATATATACCTACCTAACGTGTGGCAATATAATTAGCCTTACTAACGTCTTACTTATGGGTTCTGTACATCTAAAATCCATGGCATTAGAGCTATGGTGTAACCTGAGTTATGGCTGCGTTATGGGGATCTTAGGTGCGACTGAACGGTCTGTCCATGTTTATGGTACCATAAATACGGAGTGCTCGTTACCGAGTGAACCATTAATGAGCTTACTGTTTGTTCTCGTTCGAATTGGATATGGTTTTTTAAGGTAGTGTAGTAAGAAATGGAGCAGATACGCCTTTTTTCATTTAGCAGGATAGGTAGAGGCCTATGGTTGAGGCACTCAGTTTAAAACTGAATTCCAGGTATTGTTTCGTGTGGCATAAGTCAACGCCGCTTAAATTGTAATAAATGAACATGATATTTAATGTAGTGTGCTATCTTATATTTATCTATATTTCCTATACAAAAGACTATTGTTCGTGTTATTTTAGTACCTACTAAAGAAGTGGTCTCGACGAATGCTCTAAAAATTTTACTACCCATTCCTCTAGACCACTACGAAAATTCGATTTGTTTTGAGATAAAACGTCTTTGAAAATAGTGCGAATGTTATTTTATGCGAATTTGTTAAGTTTTTTCCACATAGCAGACTAGTTAAATTTATTTCCTTCTAGGGCTGAAAATGTAACGTGTCCACGTGCCTGCCAAATCCTAGCTTTCTACGCTACATAGATCTTTTTTGCTGTACTTTGTCCGTCAGTCAAATTCCGGAAATATAGGAATAGATAAGGATAATAAGCAAATGCAGCTCGATCGACAGCTGCAAGCCTAGGTTCGAGTCCCGTAGGGGACGCCCTTGCCTACGACATCATCTCAGACAGCCACGTAGTGCTTGCGCCTTCTCAGTACAATGTTAGTACCCTCTGTAATACCCAACTGGTGTAGCTATAGAATGGCCAGTGGGCTAAGAGCCTTAACTTCAAATTCGAAAACAAAGGGTTAAGCAATTTTGATAATACAAATATTCATAACTGTTTCAATTGATTTCTGGAACAGTAGAGTAGCGATTTGATCTTAATTTTTTTTAATTAAAAAAGTTATATGGACGAAAAGCATTGATATAGATATAAAAACAGAACCCTTTTTTATCTGTGAAATTATAAAAAATTTATTAGTTATACCTTTAATGTAACATCTATATGTTTACCTAACCTAATTACCTTTTAATTTTCCATCGTGTTTTAATACTTTTAACCTTTACAGGTTATTTAACCTTTACACGCTATTTAAATATGTCGGACACTGACAAACTGACGGAACTTAACACTTGGTTCCCTCTGCCCACCCTGCTATATGCGGGATACAGCGTGAAACAAAAAAAAGATATTTAAATAACATGCACTTTTGTTGTAAACTTTCAACCTGTTATACATATTAGGTTGTAACCTTTTATTATCAAAGTGGGATGGTACAGGGCACCTAATAGGTACAGCCGGTATCTAGGGTTTGCATTTTTCGAAAAGAACCTAATGTTGTTTTCTCCGTTTTCAATGCCGTTCTTGTTTGATACAAATATAATTTTAATATAATCGCTTATAATTTTTTTATGATTAAGTGATTTTTATATTTAAATTATTTTTATTTACCCGCAAGGCACAAAGTAAAGTCTCAAATATAGGGTCTAATGGAGTGAATGGAGTGTCTTATCTTTAGGTCCGTTCTACCTACCCTGCTATGCGGGAAAAAGCGTGAAGCGAACTGAGGACCAAATGAGAATGGAACCAACATTCCTCGCGCTCGATGCCACGATAGATTTTTTCATAACGTATTTTACTCATTATACAAGTCTCAGGACTTAGAGCTAAAACACTCCGTTTTCCAATTTCAGTGAAATATTAAATATGAAATATCTGAGGCAGGCGGCCGTTAATGCACAATATCGTGCAACTGTAAATGCAGCAGTGATGGGTTCGATTCCTACCCGATGGGATGAAATATTTGATATTTTTATTTCCTCGCCCGAGTAACGAGGCATGAAGTTCCGCCACACAACACGCCATGGTTCATGTATACGGCATAGTGTGTGTGGATCAGAGAGTCTTATCACCAGATTTTCAGGTTCCGTCTGCTTACCCTATTACGTGCAGGATACAGCGTGAAGCTAAAAAAAATAAAAATATGTATATTAAAGGATTTCAATAATACTATTTCCTATTATAGGCAAAGATGAATATAATATGTAATATTAAAAAGTAAATGAGAAATGGGACGCGCGTGAAGCTTGTATTAATTTAAACGTAGCTACGAGATCAATGATGTTGGTCTCCTAGATGCGTTTGTATAAATTATAAAAGTAAAGTAAAACAGTTTCTAGTTATTTTTTTCACTATAATACTGTTTGAATGTTAATATCTGTTTGTACATAATATTAATATTAGTATTTTCAGTAGGTTTAAGCCTTGTCGCTTAGAGAGCGATATCTTTTAGGCACCCATTGGGCAAAGAGAGAGAAGAGAATTAATGAAAAGGATATATAGATTGGAAATGTAGTTATACATTCATATATCCGTAAGTACATATATACTTATCTCTTTACATTTATTTATATAAATGCATAGAGGTAGGTAATAGCTTCCAAAACGCGTCTTTGCCCTCTTAAAGTATTTTTTACTGTAGCCAAGTTACACGAAATCTTTGCATAAATTGTAGCTTTTGTGTTATTCTGGTGTTTAAATTGTATTACTGTAAAGTTGCATCTAAATCTGTTCAATAATGTTTCTGTGAAAGTGAAACAAACATCCATCTTCACAAATCTTCCTATTTATAATATTAGTAGTATGAAGTTCATTTGTAGTTAGTTCCTCATTTATTTTTTCAGGCCAGCCATTTTATGAAGATAGTCGCGTGGTAGAGGCAAAAGAGTGTAATCGCGACGGTAAGGTTGTTGTTTCGATTCCTACATGAGGAAGTGAAATATTTAATATCTTCATTTTGTCGCTCTGGTAACGAGGAAAAGCTCGAGGTTGTGTTCCGCCGCTTAACACGTAATGCCTCTAGAACTCCACCGAGGACCCGAAGTGTGCTTATGGCAGCTGAGTGTCTTAACACTAGATTCCCACTTCCTACTTTGCGGGATACAATTTAAAGCTCTCCTTTTCATAGAATCTGTATATTGTGCATAACAAAAGTGCATCCGAAATTCGTATACTGCACAACGGTGCAGTATACGAATTTCGGGAAACAAAATTAATCCAAAATGAAGGACAAGAAACCAAATTAAAAAAAATTACAATTTCAAAAAAGATTTTTTAAATGTAACTTCCTTATAATAATGTACCAGAACTGCCAAAACCATTAACATTTACAATCGAATCGTTTATTGTGTTGTGACGTAAGTTTATAAATATGAACTTTTGTATTTCTTAAATATCAAAGTAAATATTTATTTTTCATTTACTCTTAGTTCTACTTTTAGTTACCAAATCTCGGTGTTTTTTTTTTCTTTTACTTAAATAATTTTGCAAGGTTATTGAACGGTTTTAAATTTTTAAAATAGTGGATTGTTGATTTTAACTGTTAATGTATTTTCATTATACATAAAGTTGATCTGAAAATAATTTTAAAGATAACTGACTGTATATATTTTTTAATTACTCAGGCACTTATTTTATATGAACACATGACATGGATATATGTACTATTAAGAAATACAAGAAAAACTGTAGAATCGATGTCGATGCATCTTAGACAATTATAAAACATCTAAATCAAAAATAATTTTCGTTTGCGATTATTCCGTAAACAATCATAAAAAACTTATAAATTTATTAAACAACACACGCACACGCACTTGAAAGCCTAAAGAGAAAATTATTGGCAAACATTATACAATTCGAACAATATCACATACCTCTTTTTTTAAGTCGGTAATAAATAATTAGTCATTTTAAGATTAGTTTCCCTACTTTGTGAAAAAAAATAAGATGAAAAATAAGACCTATCCAGATATTACAGATTCCAGTGTGTATATCGTTTGAAAACTATAGTTTTGCTACTATTTAGCTGGACATTATCGGCGCGTCGGAACTCGCGCGTCGTCGGACAACTTCGTGTATTTCCGTCGAATGCTAATAAAGGGCTATTATTTTTGATACGATTCTATAGAGTATTCTAATATTATATATCTACTTATACATACATATTATGAATATTATCCATTTTAGTATTTTCATGTTTGTCTTTTTGTTGCTTTGTTTATGAGATTTGGTGCAGAAAAGCAGAGAGTTTAAATTTAGCGTAAGCTTGTGTCTTTTGAAGTTAAAATTATTTTTTTAATATTCCGCATTTATAGTTCCCGCAGTTGTAGCTACATAGTGCTGTTTCCCCATTTTTCGAGACATTGCGTGTTGCGGACCTCAACACCACGTTTTGTACTAGTTTTCATCTGTGTGCTCGCCTGTAGGCTAGAATCTATACTTGATCAAATGGAACAATTAAAAGTTCTACTCAACTCAACTTTTACTCAAACGTGTACCATACTTCCTGATATAAGAGCGGTCAACCAAAAAAACTTTGCAGCTTTATACCATTATAGATTATTTCTATACCTACAGCTATTACTACTGATACTGACACGTTACGTTTTCTATTACGTTTTCCTATAATACGTTTTCTATTAAAAAAACGTTCATGCATTTTTTAATTCACAAATAGGTTTATAGGTAACCTAGACTTACGTAGGCGTTAAACGCATTCCTACCAAATTGCACTAAATCCGTTTTGATCGACCTAAATTAGGTGTCTGTCTTACTTAAGTCTAGATTTCTAGGTAGGATGATATCTCGTTTGGTTATTAGGGCAGGGCTGCTCAGTGTCTGGCCCGCGGGGTCTTACAGCCTGCACTTTATAAAATTGGCAGTTCTGTTTTGTAAAAATATTTAATCTTTTATTAGTAGCAAGTTGATTGTAAAGTGCGTTTAATTTATTTGTAGCGCATTCAATGATATGGTATAATAACATTGTGCTGTAAAAGAATTACGCGCTCGCTGCAATAGAATTGCAGAATATTATGTATATCACCGATATTGGTAACATTATTTATCTTGTTTTTTCAAAAAAAGTGCAATTACGTCAATGTTGCACCAAATAAGCGATACAGGGCCACTATAGGTACTGTCAAGTTACGCTCAAATTATGTCAAAAAGAATGACTGGAGATGAAAAGATGATGAAAGTTTTAAGCACTTTAATAATAATATAAAGAACTTTTTTTACTTCATATTAAGTCCTACATACTTGAAGCAAGGTAGGCAGAAGGAAATTAGTGTTGATACACTGCGTTTCAAACGCTTCGTCCAATTGTTGAAACTCCACGTCGCGCTTCTTCTATTACAAAAGCGAGAAAATTAAATAAACCAATAAAATGAGAATAATATACTCTCCCCAGTAAGACTAGAACCCACAACCGTTGGTTTACTGTCAGACACTGCTGCTGTTTCAAATGCTCCAAACGTCGTTTTGGGAATTATATGCTTACTCATATTAAACACATACCAATATATTAAGTAAATTGCCTTGTATTCCTTATGGAATAACAAAACTAAAATATCCACTTAAAAATATACGAAATATATATATTTTTAAAACAATTTCTATGTTCACTTAAAATGTATATCAATTAATACCGAAACACGAGGCCTTCTGTGGAATCGCTCGAAATTGCTTAATAAGCTTAAAAGCATCTACTTGGTGCAAGTTTTGAGCTGTTAGCGTTTGTGCCCGATTGCGTTAAGTTACGCTTTTCGGGCTAATGTATATATGATTGTATTTTATTAGGTCCCCATACACGCCAGTTTTTCCATAATAAAGTAAAAATTAGTTAAATTATTTAGAATTCGAATATGCTGTCGTGTTTGTGATCTCATAATACTCTTTTAGTTCCACACTTTATTCCTGGCAGGTAGCCAGAGAGAACGGGGCGCAAAGCGAATTCGGTCAAATAAGCTGTTCCGCATATCTTACGAAGAGATCACACCTCCACAGCATTCATCTTTCTACTATTTTTCTTATGCAATATCCACCTTTCGTTGCTTTATAACATCGACGATGTCAGCACAACATCGTCTAAGGCTAAACGTCCAGCTATGCTAATCTCTATCAGCTAACTCTGCTACCAGCGCCTACGCCTACGCCTTTCCACATCCAATCTTATCCTTCATATCTTTCGTCTCTACTACACATATGTCTCAAATATATCACTTCATCCACTTGTTCAGCTATCTTACTGTTAATGCCGATCTTGCATTCCAACCTTTCTTCATTTCTTTCACAAATATTTTATATTTCTCCCATGTCCTTTGTCTTCAGTTTCATGCATACAGCAGGGTAGGCAGAGGGAACCTAGTGTTAAGACACTCTTTTCTACACTTTCTCTTACTTCACTTGTCTTATTCATTATAATTATATTATAACTAAACTAAACTACTAATAAAACTATCACTTTTATTATCACTATAAGATATTTTGTGGCCGCTGTAGTGCAACGACACAACGTCTGGTTGAAAACGCGACGGTTGTGGTTTTGATTCCTATTCTAGTACTTCTACACGATTAAGCGCGGCATTGAGTTTCGCCAGTGAACAGTCTCGAAATTGGACGGAATTTTAGGAACCAAGTGTCTTCACACTAGATTCTATCCTGCTTTATGTGA
>DWGR01005307.1:0-10467 GCA_018247715.1 Heliconius burneyi
TTTATCTGAAAACGATTCAAGAACTTCATGTAAAGTACAACGAATACCATCTTTAATTATTTTTTAACTTAAACGCATCAGTTTAGTACTTATAATTAAGAGTACTCGTATAGTCGACAAATTCAAATCAAATCTAACCGGCTTCAAGCTTTATCCCGCACACGGCAGGGTAGGCAGAGGGAACATAGCGTTAAGTCACTCCGTTCCCCACTTTCTGCCGAATTCTGGTTTTGCGTGTTTATTTATAGGTTATTTATGATGTTTGTACTGTTGTGTGTGGAATTTTAGATAAATATTAAATAAATATAAAATGATTATTATATTATATTATATTTATAAGGGTGTTACTGTAACGCGAAGATGGTGGGTTTCATCCCCATTCGAGGAAGTAAAATATTTATGTTGTGTATGTGTACGTTTATTTTTACATTTCTTCGGTCTGGAGTCAAGGTAAATGCGCGGCGTTGAGTTCTGCCACTCAACACGCAATGCCTCCAGAATTCGGCAGAAAATGGGGAATGGAATGTGCTTTCTACCAAGGACGAATTGTGGTAACTATGTTCCGTCGCCCTAATATGCTGTGTACGGGATACAGCGTGAAAATTTATTTATTTATTTTATTATTCTTTAATTTACACTTTCAATTAATCCTTATTTATTTTCAACTAGCAGTGCTCGCACCTTCGTTCGCGTTTATCATATCTATCTATACTACTTTAATTGATTTCGACCACACACAACAGTTCCATAACTGATGTAGAATCGTAGTGTCCAATTAAATCGTAAGAAATAGTGAAATGACATCATTTTTTTTTCGAACATGACATTAATGCTGTTAGCCTTATTGACCTTTACAGCGACACCGGTTGGTTAGGGAAGAGGGTACTCTTTCCCTGAGAAAATTGAGACCATAAGGAAAGATTTTCAACTTGATATGCGTTTACAACTTCATAGATGTATAGAAATAAAGATCTGTAATATTTGATAACCGTGTTTTTTAATTGTATATAGTTATTATTAACATGATACTTAAAAACAAACACTTAGTTTAAGAATTTGCGCCTGTCTTTCTGTTTTTCCGTGCTAACTTTAGGAAGCACTGAACCGATTTTTATGGAACTTACATTGTAATTTGTGGAGCAATGTGTTTATTTTATCCCTAATTTTGTGGAGCAACATTTTTCTTATCCCGGCTTCCTCCTGCATTATCGAGATATAAGCAGGGATAAAGTATATTAATACGCCTACCTAGATTGATGTGATAAAACTGAACACTTTTTTAACACGTATTGATAAGTTATACAATTATTAAATATCTTACTAATTTCATTTATATACTTTTGTTTTTAATTTTGCTTACAATTTGGGATATTTTTTTAACGGAATCTGAAAAACCAAAAAAAGCAAAAAAAAAATGCACAAATCTTCGCAGTAGAAGATTTGTGCAATTTTTTTCGGTGATAAATTAAGACTATTAAATGCCGACAATACTACGTCATCAATTGACTTGCATATTCTGCCAGAAATTTTGTTTTACACAGTTTTTAGTATTTCCATAATTCATATATATATATTTTATAGTATAAATTGCTATAGTATTCAATAACTTTATGAACTTTATGTCTTGTCTTATTATATTGTAGCCTTAAATGAGCATTATACGGATTACGTCTCCACATGTTTAATAGCCTATCTTATCTTTTGTTAGACAGATTAATAATGTTTTGATTAATCCAGGGTGCAACGCGTAAGCTATTTTTAGTTTTACAAATACTTTTTTTAGCCTTCGACTATGCAGAATGAAATAAATCTTTAATATATGTATATATTGCCAGTGGTGTACATAAATCATCAACGCCCTTCCAGTTTGCATTACATAATTCCTTTCTTAATGTTACAGAGTCGTAAACATTTATTTGTATGTTAAAATTACCATTAATTACCGGTGATAAACGGTAATAAAAAAGGTTGCACAGTGCAACCACGATGAGCCGATGGTCCGCTAGTACAGTGTGAAGTGCATTGCTGATTGCTACACTGCGGACTGATTGAGCGCGATCTTACAAATATGTGATCTAAACACGATTTCGTAATTGTTTCTAATCTCTTTTCAATACGCGTATATTCTGTAATGCCACATAACAGCCCGTAATCCGCCATCAGGTTCAAATAATTATCTCTACTACTGGATGATATTTTTCAGTCAATGTTAATTAAATGTAATATTAGATGTATTAGTACCTAATAATAAACTATAAATATTTCGTAGATTCCATATAGGAGAAACCGCAAAATATTTAAATAATAAATATTTCATTTCCTCGAGTAGGAATCGATCCCAGAACCTGTCGCGTTTATAGTCATCTTCTGATAGGGTTGACTTAGAAGTTTACTTTTTTTGTGCTTGAAGGGACTCTTGACTTCGACATTTTATATTAATTTCAGCTTGATACATCCACATAATCTTGTGAACTTGGTGATCATAAATGATCTTGACGATTATACAGGCGGATAATAAAATGCTTATTAAAAATAGTAATGTTTTATTTATTCTTCATTAAATGGATAAGAAATATGATTGAAGAATATACATTAACACCACATCGGCACCTATTAGCACCCGTGCAAAGCGGTAATGTGTAGTTTGTAACTAATAAAATAATACTACAGGATATCTTTATCTTTTGAATAGCTAATGATGCTTCGCAGGGGCGCAAAGTAAACTGGTAGATAACTGGTACCGCAGCGGATTGTGGGTTCGATTCCCACTTGAGGAAATTAAATAAATAATATTTCCATTTGCTCGCTCTGTATGGTGTCGATATATATATAATAACTAAAAACTAAGACTAAGCAATTTTTATACCCTCTTATTTGCAGATTTATCATATTAGATCTTTTTATCTTTTTATTATTCATAGGAATATAACGATGTAGTGGTAATTAAATTATCCATACCTACTGGTGATAAAAACTACTTATCATAATTCTCCATCGATTTTTTAAATGTAATTTAATTCATAAAGATAAATAAATATAGCATATTTGTATCGATGTATTGTATTATTGTTTGCTTATAAAAAAATGGTAATGGATTTAGTATATTTAAGCTTGTTTAATATTTATAATACTGTTATGTAAAATTCAATTGAATAAATATGATATGGATTTGCCAATACGTAAACTACTGCACTTTCCATTAAGATTAGATTGGAAAGGGGATTTATAGGGGATTTAATTGTGTTGCTCCAAATAGCACAGTAAAAGCTTTAGTACAAGTTTACATACCAAAATACAAGCCAACGTGTCCAGTCAAGTTTGGCTTAACTCAAAGGTTTATTGATATTAAGGCTTAAAAACTTAAAACATTTTTGTTACTGACTTCACTCACTCATCAAAAATCTAACTCACTTCCTGGTGACCTAATAACTTGATATTTGGTACCAAGATAGACTGATATACATATGTATAAATATATATATATATATATATATATATATATGAAATGAGAACCAAGTTAAATGTTAAGCAATGCGTCGTTTTCGACTTCATCGACTCAGAAAGAAAGATCTATATTATATATATCTAATATTTAAAATATCATTCTTATAATCCAGTACAAGCTGGAAGTACACTTAATTAGAATTAAGAAGAATAGCCTGTACGTGAAAATTTGGCGAGATTATATATAGATTTATAATTTGATTGTACTTTTCAATGTCAGAGATATTACCTGGCTATGGACATAACCGTCTTAGGTTGGATTGGATTATTGGTCTTAGGTTCGAGATGTTTGTTAAACTATTTTCATTTCACTGCTCCGGTAAGACGAAGCGCGGCGCTGTGTTCCATCACTCGAAAAGCAATATCTCGGAAATTCGGCAAAGGAGTATCATATAACACTGGATAATATACTCAATGCTTGTTAGGTATAAGTTCTTCTCTAAATTATTAAACTCATAGTGACGCTTTATTAAAGTCAAAGAATTAGTACTTCAACTAAATCCAAATCGGTACATTTAACATGAAATTTCAATATCGCGACGAATGTTACAAACAAAAGTTGTCGCCGTTGTTCAGATTGCTTGTCGCTTTATGGAGCAAAGGATATTAAATAAGTAAAAATTATAGCAATATTATAGAATATATGTTATAAAGAGACTAGCGGCCTGCCAGCGGCTTCGCCCGCTTGAACTACATGATTATTCATATAATAAACAGAATTGACTGACAGTCATTGAAATTCAAATAATTTTTGTCATTCATTTTTTGAACGTCAAACAATCTAGCACCAGTTCACTAAAGTTAATGCCTCAGAGCTGAGGAGAACCGGCGCAAGAAACTCAGCAGGACTTTTTTAATTCTTTTTTATTGTGTATCATATGTGTTGATGTCAATGACTATTTTGATTTACTCGTTCAGAAATAGCCTTAAATGTTAAATTATTGATTTGAGTAAGGAAGATTGCATATTACAAACAATACCTAACTCGATGCGAATAATCCAATATCTAAATCGAATTCAATCCTTGTTGTGAAACTTCAAACAAATACAGATTTATTATTAGTATAAGTATGGATATGGATTGCTTTATGTTTGCAAGCAAAGTCATGCCTTGAGTTTTGCGCAAAGTTTGAAGTAAATCGGTTCCGTACTTTCGAAGATAAGCGTGACCATACACACAGACAGACAGACAAGAAATAAAAAATATATATTTATGCTTTCTATTATTCTTTATAGGTGTCCCTCTATCCATATCAGTCAAAAATATTAAATGTACAGACAAAATATTTTTACTGTTTTCTTGTATATACGAGTAGATATAGATAATTATACTTTCATACAATAAATACTACTTCATCTGTTGTTAACGTTTTTAATATGTATGTATTGGGGTATATTGGGCTTGCTTTTTTCTTTTTAGTTTTTATGCACTCGGATTTCATATTTTTGACATTATTGTTTTTATTTAACTCGCCGTTTTAACTGCTTTCGCTATCCGCGGCTATGTCACTAGCAGTAAGCTATCGCTTCCACTATCACCCAAGTAATAAAAGCGGAATAATTAAACACTAACATTTTAAATTAGTTATACCTATTGGTTTTGTAAACATCTTTAAATTTTCGTATTTCCTAAACTGTAATTTTCGAGTAAATGATGATAGGAACTGATACTGGTATTCATTGGAATTAGATACATGACATATGTCGGTTTTGTCTTAGCCTTAGTTGGTGGTCTTAGTCTTCGCGCTTTGTCTTAGTTGGTTGATTTTTATATTTTTAATTTTAATATAATTAAAATAAAAATATAAAAATCGACTCTTTAAGTATCTCTCTGTGGTGAATTATTCGTGTAATATATCGTTCTATAGAATTTGACTAAACAGTGTTTAATTTATTGCTAAATCCTTTATTTGGGTTTTTAATAAAGTTTCCTTTAATTATAAGTCTGCTTAAATAATATTATTTAAATTACTCTGTAGAGTATACAGTAAAATGTTTAGAATATTTTATTTCTCCATAAAAAACGAATATATTTATTTGTATTTATTCAAAATTAATGACTGTAAATTATAAAAAATCTTTTCACAATTCGAGGAATAATCCGTAAAAGTGGGACTAAGCATGTCCTGCTCGGGACATTTAATTTCTAGGCTAAAAAATGAGGACGTCCCGCTAAAATACTGATGTTACCTACATACATAGACTGCAAAACACATTATCCTCCTTTGCGTCACAATCGGTTAAAAAAAGATGACCATTTTTGTTTCCGTTTTATTAAATAATGCAAATATTTAACCAACAAACATATAAATATGTACACGAGTTCGCTGAATACATTTCTGAAAACATGAAACCTTTCAGAAATTTAGCGAGCTATTGTTTTCTTTCCAACAATTGTTTTACGTAATAAACTTACGTTAGGTATAATTTTAAATGTTAAACGTATAGATTGTTGTGCTTACCTCAGCGTAAATGATCGGGATTTCCAACTGCCTCCGCAACCCATAGACCTATACTTTAATTACACGACACTGCACTTATAACTTAACTTCTTTTTTACAACTTCACACTGTATCCCGCACACATCAGAGTAGGCAGAAGGAATCATTTTGCGCAGAATTCTGGAGGCCTTGTGTGTTGTTCAACGCCGCGCTATGTCTCGAGACCAGAGCGAAGAAATGAAAATATTAAATATTTCCTTATTCTATTCCTCTTCTGTCTCTCTCTCTTTAATCTGTCTCCTCGAGTGGGCATCGAACCCACAACCAGTCGCGTTTACAGCCACACACTCGTGCCACGGCGCCACGGCTGGCCACAAAGCAGCTTGATTGATTTTTCCCAGCGCGCTTTCTGACACGGGCGATACAGACAACACGCGCGACCGGGAACAGCGGTGCGTTTGTGTACTGCCGGCATTTAAAGTGCATATGCGACGGCTAATAAACATACATAAATGCATAGATGCGTACAGTACTGTTTGGAGACTGAGAGAATTGAATCCTTCCTATTGTAATACCCTGGGCGTGATCACTAACACCTTTATCTCAGATTACTGAGATTACTGTATACCTTGAAATATTCGCATTAGCGGCCCGGACTTCAGCTTTGAACAGATATGTTCGAGTAAATTTTTGGAGCCCATGACTGCGAACATGACTTAGTCATTACGTACATTCATATACGTTATACACTTAATAATTTGTTGTGATGCCAGTAGTGGCGCAGGGGCACAAGGGTGTGACTATAATGCAACTGATGGTGGATTCGATTTCCACTCGAGCAAGTGAAATATTTATTTACGTTTATATTTCCATTTCTTCGCTTTGGTGTCGAGCGCGAAAGCGTGACGTTGAGTTCTGTCACTCAACACGCAATGCCTCCAGAATTCGGCAGTAAGTGGGGAACAGAGAGTCTTAACACTAAGGTTGCCTCTGCCTACCCTGCTGTGTGATACATCGTGAAGCTGTTTTTTTTTTTTTTTTTTAATAAAATAAATCTATTTAGCACACTATACGTTTATTTTAAAAAATATTTTATTAAAATAATATAAATTGTATAAACAATCTAATCTAGATACTTTAAAATAGTGGAATCACTATTGCATAAGTCTATAGAATATTTAAAAGATGTTATTATATAATTATGTAGGACTGCCCTTGCATCGGTATTATGAGAAATAGGCGTTCCGATGACTGCTGTGACTCCTTTAGCCACGCCTCTCTAAACATATTAAACTGAACTGTGACTTTTGACTATATTTATATATATACGAGTATATATACTCGTACATATAGAACATAAATTATATACAACATACAACAAAATGGCCAAATTTAATGTATTATAGGTTATTAAATATATATAAGTAAGTATAGCAATATAAAGAAGATGAAGAAGTAAGTATACCAATTCTAGATTACGGACATATACTTGTATATAAGATAGCTATGCAAGCTATATAGACTTGTAGCCCCAGAAAAGTATATTCCCACTCACTTAGATACCTGTTGAATTTCATTTGAATAATGTCGCCATGGCAACGAAACTGAACAGAAAGCTGCGACCTCCCTCTGATAAAGGAAAATCAGTTAGTTCCGAACTACTCGTAGCAAGGGCGCATGCTCGGAGAGACATTCTAACTAAATATTCACCCCATTTTTAGTTTAGTTAATTTTGAAAAAAAATAAAATAAGCCATAGTATAAATGATTCAAAACATGTTTATTTATAGCTGATTGTAAAAGACGTTAGTTTTAATATAAACAATGCGACGCTTAATTTCGCATGATATGTAATTATTAAAATATTTACAATAATTATTTCCCAGAATCGCATCCTCCATATATATATATATAGACATAGAAACGTTATTATATGCATAAAGTATCGCAGTGTTCAGTGCGCGCCAGTGCATGTACGGTACTGAAAGTTTACAACGTCCTGGCGGCAGACAGTTGGCGAAGTGAGCTCTAGCGTAACGGTGGAAGGGCCATTTCCCGGTGCTATTTTCGTCTGTTTAATTTAAATAAAAGTGCTTACAAGTTCTTAAAAAACTACTTACGGCCCATTTCAAATATATTTTTAGAAAACTCGAATCGTATAATTTTTTAAGTAAAAAAACAAACAAACAGGGATACCGCCCGTAATAAATTGAATATAAATAGGTCAATATTTCACTTGTGTAATGGATATTATTTAGTAGGAACTAACAACCGCTCTGTCACACCGCATCCGGATCCTTTAAAGGCTCGTTTTCGCGGTTAAACACTGACGTCCCGCGTTGCTGTTAAAACTTGTCTCGTGACATTCTGATAAAAATACATTTTGAAAATGCCCTGTTTCAGATGTTGTAATGTATCGGTAAGTTATTTATTCTTTTATGTGTACTTATATGGAGATATAAGTTGTCAATCTTTACATAGATTTTTATATTTATTAGGACAGCGGCAAAGATATAAAAGACGCTATAGAAAGACTTGAGGACATTGATTTAGAGACATTAGAGAGGCGGACAAGCTCCGTAAAAACCGATAGCAGTATTCGTTGGGAATCAAGAATCTTACCTGGCTATCGTCGTGATAGCAGTGATACAGCATCTCCCGTATCGAGGAAACGTTGTTCTAGCTTAGATACACACAATGGTAAGTTTAAATAACTTTCACTCAGCCAATCAATTAAGAAAGCTTACTTTTAAAATATATATAATTAACTTCTCAAATAAAATTGACGTTTTATTTTATGCTTTCAGATCCATGTCAAATACGAGTACAGAACACCGAGACAAAATCGCGACGACTAAAGTTCACGAAGTCTAATAGTATACATTAAGTACCTTTGCATAATAATAAATGTTTGTTTTTAAATATATGTATAATAAATGTTAAAGAAAACCATTAGGAAATATGATAAATTAATAAGTAATCTAGATTAAGTAATAATAAGTGTGTGTGTAAGTAAGTGTCGTCAAGAATCAATGGATCTCGACTTGTAAGTAAAGCTTGGAATTTTTCTTCGTAGTGTTATTGTGCTGATATGTTACAAATAACCATGATGCTTATGGTATTTCTATCATTACCTAGGCTTATATAAAAATTATATATATATATATATATGTGTGTGTGTGTGTGTGTGTGTGTGTGTGTGTGTATTTATCTATATTGATTTTTATTTCTACTCTCTTTAAATTATTATTTTAATTTATTTAATAATTGCGGGCAGTAAATGGAAGTAGTCCACGCGATCGAAGTAGCGGGGTTGCCACAAGTTAATAGTAATTAATTAAAAAAAAATTAAACAAATATTTACAAATTATATATTTAGCTTTCTGTAAGATACATTTTATACATTTTACATGTGTTAAAAATATAGATCTTCCATTTGAAATTTGAAAAACAAATCTAATAACATTTTACTTGCTGTTCACTATGATTCAATTACCTAAAAAAAATATTATTTAAAGTTATTACTTTAAACGGTTCATAAACTGTAAAGTAAACTGTAACGTAAGCAAAGTAAAATATCGAATAATAACCACCATAAGCATTTCCCGCAACAACTAAGTATGTCAATATTTGTTTGAGTATACATATCTTTGTTTAATCCTACTCTCGCTCGCTGAGAGGAAATTGAACGTTTCCTTAAAATTCTATTCCAAACGAAGTGCTTAATTAGCGATATAAAAATTAAAACATTAATTCTGTTGTAAGAGAGTAACGATAAGAGTATAATTAATTTATATAAATGTTATTAAAAATCAACGTGTCAATATATTTATAAATAATTTATAACAAAAATAAAAACACAGACTTCAACCGGATCCCATAATCGGAACCTAACCAAACTCTCATCAAACTATTCTTGAAATCTTTCTTACTCCTTTTCCGTCAGGAATGGACCGGATTATAATGGGACTACATGAGAGGCACCAGTTTTCAACTCATTTGCAGCCACATGCTTGCATTTATTCAGGGACAGAGTACCCTCTTCCCTCCCCCCGCAGTGTCGCTGTAAAAGCCAACAGGGCTAACAGCATTAATAATAATAATAATAAACCCGCAGGGCAGCTTGTGGCGAGCTGTTGGGGAGTGGCGACCCCACGGACCTGAGTCCTCCGGAGGGGAATTGTAATGTATCCCCCGCCTCTGGCTTGCATTTACTGGCCGGCAGAGTGGAGCGCAAGAGCTATATGCTCGAAAGGGTGGAAGTGCTCAATCTGCGTAATAGCGGGGAAACCCGCTCACGAGTTCCTCGTGATGGTGAAACTGGTGCACACCTCTCTACACCCTTAGCCGACCACGCCGATGTTGCGCCCGAGGCATTACGCCGCTTTGTGGGGGCGCCCATCTAGTGGGAGGCGAGTCACCGTCCGCCAATCATTCAATTTGAGACTATTGTAAAGGCGGACGTCCGTTAGTCTCATTCAATAGCCCAGTAGCCAGCCCATCCAAATTCCATTCCATAGTCC
>DWGR01005308.1:0-10467 GCA_018247715.1 Heliconius burneyi
ATTTAAATCATAAAAAACTTCATATACGAGTAAAATAAGTATAAAACTTTGAACATTGTCAGACAGTCTTCTATTATTAGTAGTTTTAAAATATTTCTATTAGAAACTTCGTTGAGAGAAATAGTTCGCGTTGTAAAAGACCTTTAAGCTGTTAAAGGAAAATCTAATTTAGCTTCTTGATATTTTTATTTTCGCATCTAACGCAGTTATATAAAAAAGACAGAGCTATTGGCTGATTTCTAGGTTCACCCTCTGTTTCCTTTTCCGTTACGCACATGGCTGGATAGACAGAGGGAACCTAGGAACCTAGTTTTAAGACGCTCCATTCGCCAGTCAGACAGACGTAAGTACACAACCGGTTGTGGGTTCAATCCCAATCGAGGAAATTAAACATTTATTATGTTCATTTTATGCCCTGGAAACGAGGCAAAAAGCGGCGTTCATAAAATGCCACCAGGATTCGGTGGAAAGTGGGGAACGGAAGCATCTTAATGGAAGCAGAAAGTTGGTTTACGGGTTTTTTCTGCATACCCTCCTACGTGCGAGATACAGCGTGTAACTAAAAAAAAATCACACACTCTATCACAAACTTCTCAATTACTCAATAATAACTAAATTACCTGCTCTCGTACTAATTCACTTAAGTCTCTCGTATGATAGGAGATAACTCTACGTAGATTACACTGACGTATGTGGTAAGGGCTCTATAAAGATGGCTTACGGTTTTACGCTCGAGGATCGTTCCGTGTAGTGCGTAGTTACGTTGAAACTACTTTAATGTAATAGCTTATAATGCTTATAATTAGAGGTTTGTAGAGCAATGCTCGTTTGTAGGGATGTAGAGACGTATATGTTTTGAATATGTCGTTGGAGTAGAATTATAATAGCAATTTTTAATGTCGTGTGTGTTTTTGGTAAGAAAATTATGTTTTCTTACCAAAAACACACACGACATTAAAAATTCGATTAATTTTCAGCATAAGTAATTAATATAATTATATAATACATAGAATTTTACTATGTAAGAATTTGTACGAGTGAGTCAGCCTTGTAAATGAGAGTATATGACTCGAAGTGCGACAGGACGAGGCGAAGCGCGGCGATGAGTTCCGTCACTTAACAAGCATTGCCTCCAGAAATTGACTCCAGGAAGTGGAGAACGGAAGTCTCTTAATGTGAACGGAGTGTCTCAATACTTGGCTGTCCATGATACAGCGTGGAGCTCAAAACATTACAAGTTACTCCACTTTTTCATATTATGTAAACCATAATGTCAAATTTCTTCATTTCTTTTAAATGCCAAGTGTTCCAAAGCAAAAAACTAATTTTGAATAAAAAATTTGAATATTTTTCATAAAATCTATAAAAAATGTGTTTTCCTTTCACAGATTGCGATTCAACTTAGGTCATAAATCACAATGCAACATCAAGCGCATTCTAAAATTCAAACGAACGTACTCGTATGGATATTCAAATTTAAAGCGGACCTATCTGTGTACTGTTAGAATTACTTGAAACAACGTGTTTTTTTTTTTACACATTAGTTACAGAATTTATAGAATTACTTGAAATTAGAAAAACTAAATCGCTATATAAAAAAAATTATGAACGTAACGAAAACTGTCATTTGAACCTACATTACATTGAATATTTTTTTATATTGTCATCATTGAGTTACAGGTTAAATTCCCACTATACCTAGCAAAATTCCATAGAGACGTTTTAAATATTAGTTGTTTGGTAACCTTTTTAACATGTTACAATAGGTCTCTACTCTTAAAATTGTCTTTTAAATATTATTTGACGAATTATACGTATTTACGTCATTGAAAGACTAATCTAGTTCACGGTATCCTCAACATACAGGGGTGGACAGATAATAAATTTTGTGTTAAGATATTCGGTTCTGCAGTTTCCCCCAGAAGAGACGTTGACGGTGTGCTTGTATGGTCAACAAATGATCACGGTCTCAACTGATAGTAATAGATTCAAATACTTATGCATTTCTAATTGAGGCAGCCGTGACGCAACGTGCAGTATCTTATAGTAAACACGACGGCTACGGTTCAATTTCTATTCGAGGGAATAAGTTATTTTCATTTAATCAATTCTATTCGAGGGAATAAGTTATTTCATCCTCACTCTAATAAGAAAACAAAACACATCGTTGAGTACCACCATTCAAAGCGCAATGTCTCCAAAACTGTTTTTAAACTGCATTCCCATATTTGTGAAAAACAGCTTGAAGCTAAAAATTGTTTTTAATTAAAAAAAGTGTACCGGAAACAGACCGGACCGGAAGTGTCTTATTAGGAAACGGAATATCATAACACTAGCTTGCCAGAGTCCCTCTGCCTGATTTTAAAAAAACCATATAAATGATTTTTTTTAATTATTTTTCCTTTCAACTATAAACGATGAGGCTTTAACTAAAACAACCGATTTAATCTCAACTTCAGGGTGAAACTTTTAAAAGTGTTGTCCGTAAAAGTGTACCGGGGAGCGATTATGCAAGTTCCACATCTGCAACGACGACAATAAATCACGTCCGTACGGGGATGTACAGCGTGCCACGCGAAATCTTTATTAGTACTAACGTTCATACATGACTCCCCTGGCTCTCGTTCCGCTTATGAATTGTTTTCATACTAAATTTAGTTACATAGACTCTCATATGTTAGAGGATACAATTAATTCTTAATGCGTGTTATTTTTCATATATTTTTTTATAATTTTATTTAGGTTGATTTATTCTATGTAAAGATACTGTATATCTTGCAGCAAGGGTCCACTCACAAGATACCATAGTATATCTGCCATAATTTCTATCTCAAGACCTTGTCAAACTGGAAAAAGAGAGACCAATAAATTTTAATTTTAAACACCTCTATTAACTATTTTTAGTGATAATATGAGTAAAAAAATGTTTTCTAAAAAAAAGTGTAAGCAATGTATTTTTAATACCTAGCATGTAGCATTCAAAAAATCAGCTTCACGCTGTATCCCGCACAACACAGTAGCCAGAGGAAACATAGTGTTAAGATACTCCGTTCCCCACTTTCTGCCGAATTCTGGAGGCATTACGAGTTGTGTGGCATAACTCAACGCCACACTTTACCTCGATACCACAACGAATTTTCCAACAATGCCCACGGGAACGAGAAAACATTTTGCAGTTAAAACTATAGCAAACAGAAATCGAAATAATTAAGAGTTATAAAGTTCACGCAAAATGGGTTGCAGCCTGTAAATGGTTTCCTTTAAGTAATTCCATTGTACTAACCAATTATGAGCCTATGTGACGCTTGATAATAAAAGATTTTTATTTTATTAAAGCTTCAAGCTCTATCCCACACTTTGCAGAGGACGCATAGAGAGAGGGAAACTGGGAACCTAGAGTTAAGAGACTCCGAGACTCCGTTTCCATTAAGGGACTTTCGTTCCCAAGGATCCGCCGCTTTCTGTAGGCATTGTTGATTGGTAGAACTGAACGCCGCTATTATATGTGAAATATTTATATATTCACATATATAAGTTTCTCTTACATCCTATCTACACTATACACTATTTAATATAAGTTAGCACTACAAATTAATTAATGGTCCACGCGGCGCGATTACAACTAGACTGATACGGGCGTTTATCGTTCAATATGGAAACTAGATGGCCAGCCTGATGGAGTTACTTAATAAATACATAATAATATTGCTGGCTAGATTATAAGCCATTTCTCCCTTAGTGTTAGGGAACATATTATATGATGTTAATTAAGAATTATAATATAGAAAAAAAACTTTTTTATACGTTCTGTTCTATTCTAAATTCTGTATTTAGATATACAGAATTTAGAATAGAACAGAAAATCCAATCCATCTGATTATAATTTTTAGGTAAAAATCGAATTTACCAGATGCGAGCATTCAAATGCCACTATCATCATATTTTATACGTTTTCTTAATTAGTATTTACTTAATTATTTGTTAGGATTTCCTTAAAATACGAGATAAATATTTTGATAATTAATTTTAGGGTAGAGTCACGGGTAGAGTACATCCGTGTCCACGAACTGCTGCAAAATTTTCGAAACGTCAGATTTCCAAAAATTTATCAAATATACCGATTAAACAGTTTAAATGAAAAATAATTATCATCTGATCTATAATTTTAAAAAATTACATACATTTTTAATAATTAGATATTGCTTTTTATATAAAAAATCCAACTAACACCATATAGTTAGAAAATGGGAAAACTGGGTGAATTTTATCACTTTCCTTTGTTTACCCCATAAGATACGGGGGACGCATACATAATTCGAGTTTAATAGAAATTATACAACGATCTAAATTACAAACTGTTTGGTCAAGTCCAGTTAGAATGCTTAATATTATAATAGACAGGCCTCAGAGTCGCTGATAGGAGTGAAATATTGCTTTTGTATTTAATTAATACGTATAATCAATTATATAAATTAATTTCAGCGGTGAAGACATGTGAATGAGAAATTGATAAATATAAATTCAACTAGCATTCAATTGGCATTCTATTCTACTGGCATTGGCCAGTTGGTTAATGTAGGAAGATATTCTAGTTCTTTTCCAGATTATTATCTTAAAATATTGTTTCTTTTTTAATAACGTCGGTAAGATGAGATTAACTGTTCTGTTATAATAATAGAAAAGTGAGTAGTAAAAGAAGAAGAGAAAAGGCAATGTGGAACACTAGACGTAGCATTCGTATGGATCCCTAGATATCATTAATGGAGAAGTCGATGACTATAGAGATGAAAAGGTAGACTATAAATATTGGTGAGGCCAGTCGTGGCGCAGAGGCACAAGTTGCTACTGTAAGACCGACTAGTTGGGGGCTCGATACTCACTCGAGGGGAGGAACTAGAAATATTTCAATTGTTTCCATTTCTTAGCTCTGGTGTTGAGGCAAAGCGCGGCGCTTAGTTCTGCCACTCAATACGTAATGCCTCCAGAATTCGGCAGAAAGTAGGGAACTGGGTGTCTTTACACTAGGTTCCCTCTGCCTACCCTGCAGTGTGCGGGATACAGCATGAGGTTGTTTTTTTTTTGATAAATGGTTGGCCAAACCATAATAAATAAAGAAACGAGATATTCATTGTTAATTTTGTTTCTGTTCAAAAAATACTATCATATTCGAAGAATTGTCACATTGTAATTATAACAGGATTAACTTTTTCATTTGCTTAAATTAAAATACTTTTTTGAAATATTTCTTGTAAAATAAAGAATGGCCTTAATTTTTATTATCTGTATGATTACTCGCCGTCATGAACGAGAGTGTACACCATTCATCCTAGAAAGCGGAAGGCCAATAACACTATATCATACCCTCTTGCGGTTACTCTACAACATAACTATGCCTGTATACAAATTTCTCAAGAAACTATAGATTTTATATCTATATGACTAAAGCCTAGTTTCCTTTGATATATTTTTGGCCATTACTATCATATATTCATAGTACATAGTAGGCTGCGCTCCGAGTGAATCATAGTTGATGACTCCATATTTATTAGAAGTTACGATTCCGCTCGATATTGTTTAGGTGCTGACTGTAAATAGGCATCTCGGGTTATAATTATTTATAACTTTACAGTTATTTATAGGTGGTTCCTTAGTAAAATTTAAATTTAAAAAAATGGTTCTTTTTAGCACTTCTTTGGACCCAGTTTTGGTTTCTTCTTGTCATAAGACCTTAAATGTTCTATTATATTAATATTTTGAGTAAAAATACTATGCAGCTCTTCCAGTCAAGAATTGAAATATATTACAGACTTTTAATAGCTTTTTTAAGCTGACATTTTAAAATTCAATTTATGTAAGGTTATAGATATTTTATGCTTATCAAGTTAAAAAGAAAAAAATACATATTTTTATTTTTTCAAGTATTCTATGTACAACAGGCATATTGACTGAAGAATTTAATATAAAAATTAAGTAATATTAACTATTAGTTCCTGTTTCTTCAAACCTGTCTAAGTGATGTAACCAAATACCCTAATAAATCCACCTCAAATAAAATTTCTTAGACAGAAAAAAATTTATATGGAATTTTTCAGTACTTTTCTTACATCATTTTCTTTATTCTATCATTATAAAATTATCTGTATTTCATTTTCTTAGTTACCACGTAAAATCTAGAAATTATTAGCATGTAAATAACCCCAAGACCAAATAACCGTTGTGTTTAATTTTATCAAGAAGCTAAACTGAAACGTAATGTTGTTACTATGTAAACAGAGGCCATAACTTAATTTAAGGGGTTTGTGCGTTGATGAAAATTTATTGGACCGAATTCCGGACAGGGTTCTCTATCTCGAGATATGCGCACATTCTCCTCCAGATCTAATCACGCTCTGCTTCTTGCGTTCGTTCAGGATTTGGATTTAGATATTATTTAGATATGGGTGTGTTTCTGTGGAGTAGTGAAATAGATTGTGTGGGTAGATTGTTATTGGTTGATTTTAATTTGTTTATTGGCTTAATGTGAACATATGTTAAGGACGTTGTGGTAAAACGAAAAAAAAAAATTTTAAAATTAAAAAAAACTCCGTGTTATCCTATCCTATATATATCTTAATACATGAAGTAACCTTTTTGTCTCTTTGTACGATTCTCTAATATTATTAAAACCATAACTCTGATGGGACAAATCAGAAATATCATAATTTAATAACAACATGTGTTTTTACTGTATCCGGCTTATATCAATCAGGATAGACAGGTTAACTTAGACCCTACATTCACCATTTTTTTCCCAATTCGTAAGACACATTAGAGCGAAAAAATTAAAATATTACATTCTTCCGAGCGAGACTTGAACCCACAACCGTCATCTTTACCTAATAAAATATACATACAACAAATTACAGCTTTTACTCTCGAAATATGAAGCAACACATTATTTCTATATAATAGTGGTACGTAAGCTACGCAAATCATTGGAGGGCCCTTCGAGCCCATGTTTATTGAGTGACTTATTAATAAACATTACGTTCGACTTGATATCGAATAACGCCCTCTTGGCTGTTCAATAGGGATGTAATAGTTTAAAAATATACTATTTTGTATTGAAAAACCTCGCGTGTTGTTTTTCAGTGTCTGTCGCTTAATGTGGTTAGAATAGTTTTTGTATTTGCACGTATCTTTTGCTTTCTATAAAGTTTTAATATAGGTAGAAATATAAATTTAAATAAATATTTCATCTCCTTGCGTGGGGATCGAACACACAATCAGTCACACCCTTGTACCGCTGCGCCACGACGGCCTTTAGCTAAATGTTGTTTTTTTATAGATGAGCTAAATGGTTTATTTTTATTTTGTTTTATAATCCTAGTTATATTATCAATTTTTATATAAAATCGGCACTATCAAAGTGCTAAGACTCCAAGTGCAATCTTTCAGAAAGAAAATTGTAAATATCAGCTTTTTATCGTTATCTATAAATGCGGATAAAACGTGAACATAAAAGAATACAAAACTCCATATTATTCTTAACTTAATAGGTAGATAGTAGCTTTACGACTTACCCCACATAGCAGGGTAGGCTGAAATTAGAAAAAAATAGTAAGAATAAACCAGTATAATTGTATTCATATCCCTTATAATTCGGCAGAAAATGGGGACCGTAGTGTCTTAACACTAGGTTTCCTCTGCCGACTCTACTGTGTGCGGGATACAGCGTGAAGCTGAATATCCCTTATCACTAATATTCCACTAGTATATTCACTTATATTGTAATCAACATTATCCGTTAAGTTAAGCATAAGCAATTTAAACACTTCCTATCAGCGCTACGAGAACGAGAACCAGAACGAGAACATCAAGCCGTAGTGATGTTTCGTTAAAAAATCTTAACGGTTTTCCTTTAAGCGATAAGCGATCTCGCCGTCAGAAGATTGAAAATCGATTCAATTATAGATGAAGTGATGTATCCGAACCATCAAACTCACGTAGAACCGTTTCAATTTTCCGAACAATAACTGTTGACAAACATTTCGCAACAGTCAAAGTCCATTCGATGAGGTTATAATCCGGGAATAGATAATCGAATGAAACTCACGCATCGAGTACTGCGGTCCCTAGAGTGAGGTAACGAAATTACTATCAAAGGATTGAATGGCTTAATAATGTAGCTTTAAAGGTTATTTTTATGTGAATAGTTTTAATATATAGTGGGGCTATGGTGGGCTAATGCGTTATGCTAATTCAATGTTTGGCGAATGTATTCGGTCGGTCATCGCGCGAACACACACGAGCCGACACGTACCGTTTGTTTGTTTATCATTCTGCATTTACTCGTTACATCGCAATGGAACATTAAAATTATGCATTTTTGTTTTTTTTTTCTGTTATATCCCGGACGCGCTTTGTGCAAACTATGAGCCAGACAATTGAGCGGAAATTTCAAAATTATTTAAACAAATACTGTATTATAAATGGATTATATAGTCTGTAGTATTCAGATGCATAGTGAGGTATCTACGAGTTAGGCCTTCGGATAGCAACGCGATTGGTGTGGGTTCGGTGTCCTTCGTATGAATGGAATTTTACTCAAAGTACAGCGTTGAATCCTCGACTTGCAGTATCTGGAATTCTGTAGAAAGGAGTGACTTTACAATAAGTTTTCTCCTACCTCTCTTTCTTTTATCCAACTATCAAAATGTAAAACTGAATATGAAAAGAAGAAAAAATAGCTTTACGCGATATCCCGCTTATACCAAGGTCGGCAGAGAGAACTTACTGCGACACTTCGTTCCAACCGTTGGGTTTACAGTCAGTGGCGGCTGCGTCGATCAACTGCATGGGCCTAAAAGCATTATTTATTTAAAATCTTAATAATATCACATTTGTCTTAACAATCACGGGTTTTCAGCGTTTATTTTTTATCAAAACAAATAAAAAGGTAGTTGAAAATTAATTAAAATCAATCAGTTATAGCTTAACTTTAAATAGTCATATATTTTTAAAGTACCTAAAGACTAATTAAATTAATAATTTATATGATATTATTTCAATGAAAGAAATTCATTGAATCTCACGCAGCCAAATACTGACCATGGCAGATAAAGTTCTAACACGGTATACGGTGTGGAAAACTAAAAGTCCACCCAATTGTATTATCAATGATGCTCGCAAAACTTTTCAATAGATTCCTTATTTTTTTACTTTTATTGCGACTCTGTGGTTTTTGTTTATTAATGAAGTTATAAAAGTTTCTTTTAGTGGATATAAATTTTTTTATCATTCTATGTTCATACGAAAGTAGTTTTCAACACTAGATTCCCAGACTCCCTCTGCCTACCACGTCCAGGGTACAACATGAAGTTAAAAAAAAACTGGAACACAATGGCGTTAATAACTTTGCTATTTCTATAGGTTTAGGACGTCACGCGTACTCCATTGTCGGCCACTAGCAGTAATTACTTAGACTGGTCGCGGGCGTGGCGGTTCAACGGTAAGCCTTATTTACATAGTAGCAATTAACAGAAATAGAGACAATTAAACAAACGCGTTAATTACATTTGGATAAGATTTTCATCAAATTAATTAATTGTTTTTTTTTTAATTTTACATACATTTTTACGTCTTTCCTTTTTTTTTAATTGACTGATCACTTTTCACATTCGGTTTAGAAGACACTTTACACGGAACGTTTAAAAAGGTTTTTTGTCTATTCATCATTGCGTTCACGCTTTATTTCAGAAAAAGCTTAACTGATTTGAATGCAATTTTCACTATTGTCTTTTGGTCAAGTTCTCTTGCCATAGAATGTTTGCTTTGTTTTGACTAAGTAGTTAAAATAGATAGAAAAGAGATATAATTGCTATAAAATAACTGTTTCTTTGAATCGACTGAACCTTTACTCAATGTATAGATACTTCCCAGGAAGCGGAAGTCACGGGCACAGCTAATGTCTTATAAAAAAAAACAAGTTGACAGATAAACAATAAGTTACGGTCCCTCCCACTGCCGGCTACACACTCAGACAATTTATATCGCGGGAGGGCAATTACTGACGTTTCCGTCATTTGCGCCGCCAAACGTTATTTGGGCAAATTACGCGCCGCCCTCCGGACAGAACAAACATGATCTTGGTTGTATTAATAATATTTTGAAGTTATATAAATGATAGTTGTGTATCATTATTATTATATAGCTTGAGACCGTTGTGGCGCAGTGGTAAGGTTTAACAAGTCAAAGGAATGATTGTGTTTATTTATTTATTGTCACGAAAAAATAGAGCGGAGTATCTTAACGCTTGGTGCGATTTGCCTAATCCGAAAGGCGTATAGCTGCTGTTGTTCCGACTGCGGCGAAGCCCAAAAGGAAGGTTATGTTTTAGCGCGTGTGTATATTTGTATGTTTGTAATGTCCGTTCTCTTTTAAATGTTTAACCAGTTAACTGATTTTGATAAATGATACTATAAAGCT
>DWGR01005309.1:0-10467 GCA_018247715.1 Heliconius burneyi
TTTTGGAATTTTCAACTTTTTTGAAAGTTTCTGGAAATTAAAAAGTTCCCACAATACCTAGCTACGTGCGGGACATAGCTTGAAGTTCGCTTAAAATAAAATTATAAACGTTGAACGTATAAATATTGTAGATATTATGTTAAATATAATAGTTTTACACTTCATTCTTCTTCACTTCACTTTAAATAACTTAGTGTCCAGACACTCTACACTCCGCCTGAGTTTAAAAACTTGCGTATTTAGTGGCGAAACGTTGCCATTTTTTTCTTTGCGATGCTATCAGCTAGATATGCCTTAAATATATTTATTTGAAGTATTTTAAATTTTTACAATTTACACTTGTTCCATCTACGATAACACATTCCAACTGAAGAATTGAAGTTAACTGACATTGCATGACTTGTATAATATAATAAAAAATGTTTTAGATGTTAGAAATGTAAATATACGTATGTATAATCTAAAAGTAATAATTATAAAAAAAAACAAAGGGAAGTCCTTATAAAATTTTATAATTTCCCACAATTTCTATGAGATGCCATCATTGGATCCAGACGTGGTGGTAACGAGATTCTAAATAACGAAGAAGATCGATGAAAACTCCTCTCCTTGATGTTGGTTAAATATATCAGAATGAAATGACCTAATCTAAAATTTATGTGAAAAATCAAATAAATCAGCTTTACACTCTACCCCGCCCAAAGCAGAGTAGGCATAGGGAACCTAGTGTTAAGACTCTTTGCTCGCCACTTTCTGCCGGATTCTGGAGGTATTGCATATGGAGTGGCAGAACTCAACGCCGCGTGTTGCCTCCACACTAGAGCGAAATGGAAATATAAATTTAAATAAATATTTCAACATCTCGAGTGGGAATCGAACCCACAACCATTCGGCTTTACAGTTTATGTTAATTTTGAGTATACAAAAAGTACAAACGTTATAAAAGCCGAAATCTATTGTAACATCTTAGAAATCTTTTTTTTTGGTATGAAATTCACATTTTAAATATAAATAAAACAGAAAAAAGGAACTGCGGTGTAACTGACGTCCCCTTAAGCCTACGTCTTCTGGATATCCGCTTGCGAAGGCAAAGGCTAGTTTTATTGTTTGTAGTTTTCATTTTACGACACGTTCGTGAGGAAACTACTCGTTTGGTCGGTAACAAGTACATGCACTAGCTGTATTACACGAACTGTAAAAAATTAAATTTGCTTCACGCTGCATCCCGCACACAGCAGGGGGGGAGGCAGTGGGAACCTAGTGTTAAGACACTCCGTTCCCCACTTTCTGCCAAATTCTGGAGGCATTGCGTGTCGACACCTCAGCGAGGAAAATGGAAATATAAACGTAAATAAATATTTCACTTCCTCGAGTGGGGCTCAAACTCACAACCGTCGTGTTACAGTCACACCCTTGTGCCGCTGCGACATGACGTGGCGCAAAAATTAATTGGAAATGTTTAAATTTACCAAATATATTTTAAAATAATTATTAAATATTTAATTGGCTTCTATTGCAAAATGGCTTAGTTTACGGTTCCTTTATTTAGAGAATAACTTGTGAATACGAGAGTTTAGATATATTTTCTAGGACTGATTCTCCGACTTCACAATTGATGAACATACTGACTCTGTTTTCTCTTTTATATCAATTGTTTATAAGTGTAGCGCAACTAAAGAAGAGTCAACATATTTTTTAAGTCGAAGTTCAAATTACTTTGGGGAAGACATCAGTATTAGAGGGAACCCAGTGTTAAGACACTATGTTCCCCACTTTCCTTACGATATTTTTTATGCAAATAGTGTCTACTAATTTTGCTGTTAAACTTTTAAATATATGTTAACTCTGTAAAATTCACTACAAAACAAAAACAATATTCTTATAGCTTTCTATACCTAAAAGTGCCTGAGTTTTATTCCCAAGTCAAAAACAATTTTAAAGTAGCATACCGTATCACAAGTTTTCAAGATATGCGGAACATATTGTTAGTCGAAGTTAATATTTCAATTTTACAGAGCAACGTCAGAAATATTATAATATAAGAAAAATATACTTTAGCTGGACGATAAATCTTTCAATTGTCACATCTGTTCGTCTTGATAAAGAATTATGAAAGAATGAGAGTAGAATAAAGCTGCTCCTTAAAAGATTGGAATATAATTATATGTATTGGGACGAGTCGTGGCGCAGACATAAGCGTGCCACTGTAAACGTGACAGGTAGTGGGTTCGATTATACACAATAACTCCAATATTCAGCCGAGAGTGGGGTCAGGTGTCTTAACACTCCCTCTAACTATCCTCCTATGTGTAGCATATAGCGTTAACCTCAAACAAATAAAAAAAATAAAAAAATCGTAGTATGTACAATTTTTATTATTTTTTCAGTTCAGATTTAATTAAATACAGTTTTATTCTTAGGACCCCAAACGGTTTCTTCTATCCAGTCAACGAAACTAGATACCCTAGAGTATACGCCAGGTTGGTTTTTCCTTCCACACTTCACGCCAAAGGACGTCACGCCGAGTACCCAATACATTTTACCTCGTGTTTTTAAAGGAATATTCACTTGAAGTGGCCCGCCTGAGTCACCCTGTAATTTTAAAAATATTTTTTTATTAGCTTCACATGTATCTCTCATATTGTAGGGAAGGCAGAGCTAGGTTGAGCCTTGAGCTTAGACTCTACGTTATCCACGCACCATATTTTCGAGATATTGTGTACTGAGTGGCAGAACTCAACATCGGTCTTTGTTTTGTAATCAAAGCGAGGAACGTTACGATCAACTCATTCTTTTAGGTTATTATTATTTAACATTTTTGTTTCTTCGTTCTGGTAACGAGGCAAAGCGTGGCGTTGACTTCCGCCTCTTAATACGGCAATGCCTCAAGTATTCGCTGGAAACTGGGGAGTGGAAGTGTCTTCATGCGGAACGGAGTGTTTGTGTGAGTGAAACCAGGTTTTCAGGCTCCCTTTACTTATCCTGCTAACGGCGGGACAGTGTCAAAAATAGAAGCTGTTTATCCCATACTTGACAAGAACGGTGCAGGTTTATGATGAAAGCCATATCACCAGGATTTCGCTTAAAATACTAAAGGCACAATTACAATTATAGCATGAAGATAAATATTAAGCATACAAGTATGTCAATACATTAGTAAAGCAAATATATATATATATATATATATATATATATATATATATATATTAACATATAAGACTTATTTCTTATGTAATGTTCTTGAAGGCCTACGCCCGCCTTTATGAGACAAGTTATCCATTATTGTGAATTTCATGATGATCGGATAAAGTGTCGAAGCGGAAAAAGGCGCTTCAATGGAAACAGTTGAATTCGTATTCACATTTATAACGTCACGGTCGCTGGCTTCACTTCCGCGTCGTTGGTCATGGGTACATTTTTTATTTACAACTAAATCCTATATTTGTCATATACTTAGTATGTGACTAAAAACGCGTTGATGAAGGTTGGGGGTTTCTTTCCTTTTATTAAATAAGCCTTCCAAAATACATATATTAAAAATAAAATTATTGCAAATTTAGGCATTACCTGGCAAGTATCAACTCCGCCCTCAAGTACTCCAGCGCACATCTGATCCGAGTGGAACCCTCGCCAGTTTCTATTTCGATAGTTAAACAACATCTGATCACATTGATCGTTATTTAAGAAATCTACTACTGCTGTCTGCAATTTGTCTTCTGGATGACCTGTCGATAAACAAGTTTAAAATATTTTTTTTAGACGCTAGGAGTTTCTTATGTGAAATAATATAATGATATTACAAATTTATATTTACAATTCCAGATTTCGGCAGCAAGTAGGGAACGGAGTGTCTTAATACTAGCTTTCCTCTGCCTACCCTGCTGCGTGCGGGATACAGCGTGAAGCTGATTTATTTATAATTTTGAAAGTTGAAAGGCTAACTTTATTGTGACGGTTACATATATTTTAAAATTATATTATTCTATTTCTTGGGTTTCTTGTCTACTCCACCATGAATTATATTAATATATATCAATACAGCTAATTTATTTTTATAATAATGCTTATTTTTCATATATTTGTATACTTACAAAGTATTACAACATATAATAAGGTCTTTATATAATAAAGTCTCAAATAATATTATTTTAAAAACTAAATACAACCGTGAGGTATCAAAGCTTTTGCAAAATATCATGTCTGCAATATGTCATGTAAATATGGAATACGGAATATCTTGAGATATAAAATAAAAAACTTATACCTCTTTCAGTATATCCCCATCCTGTGAGAGTCCCTTTTGTGCCAAGTTGTTGGTACACCGGGTCCGTCCACAGACACGCTGGTTGAATATTGCTTTTGAAGTTAACGTCGTTGTCTAACTCTATGAGGGCGATGTCGTAATATTTCTTAGGTGGTTCAAATTGAGGGTGTACTATAAACTTCTTGATCTTTACATCTTCAGGAGAGCCATGAATATTGAACTGAAAATGAAAAAATAAGATAAAATCTTCAAAAGAACTTATATAACTCTGTACAAATAGATAAATAGTTATAACAGTTCTTGCCTTCGGCTTCGTCCATTTAATGACAGAATTGTGTATGACATATGACACAGGGGAATTACACTGTAGCTTACTCCAAAGTGATTAATGTGATGTACAAGTAATATGGCTTATAAGTTTCCAGTCAGTAGTTTTTTTCTATAATTTTAAAGTATAATAAAACTTAAAAGAGGCTGTCGTGGCGCAGTGGCGTAACTTAACGCAGCGCTTGATCCACCAAAAATTTAAATAGAGTGGGATACCACCATTGCGTTACAGATAGCATGTCCAACTGCAACACTACCGTATATAATTTTACAATATTCATACATAGTCATCTCCAATATTCTCAATGCCAAGACGTACAACTTCCGGCTGTATTTGGACAACATCTATTGTTTTTCTTAGTGATATTTTCGAGCAATGCGCGGCCGTCAATAGGAAGTTATTACTAATTAATGTTCCTCCGCATTTGAAAATCCATTTTTGCGTCTCATTTTTTGCTCTCCAACCGATAGCGCCCTAAAATTAAAAATTGGATAGTTAATTTTCCAAGAAATATCTACACTTTTTGAAAAAATGAAATTTATGAATATATTAAAAATTATCATGTTTTATACTCAATTTTAACTTCCGTAATTCGGAATTTAAAAGAACAATATATCCTTTCCCCTTCTTTATATAAATTTAAAGACTATAGAAGAATAGAAGGTAATTTCATACTTGATCCAAAATGGATCAGAGTGTAAAATCTAGTGTAAAAACACTACGTTTTCCACTTCCCGCCCGATTAAGATATTGTGTGTTAAGTGTCGGAGACCAACTCCGCATTTTACATTTGTTTTAATAACACATTACTCACCATATGTGGAAATTCACCGGAAACCGCAGCTCGTCCCCCGAAAACGACGGGTGTTGTAACAAAAGGTAATTCCTTAATTATACGTTTCTTAATTTGGTTGAATATAAAATTTCGACCTAAAAATAATTCAATTTAAAGGAAAAACTGTACATCACAACATTTTCTTAAGTGTTTTGTAAAAAAAACAACAAATTGTAAATTAAGGAAAATATTGAAATACAATTTTCTAAGCGAAATTGTCCACTACTTACAATTTTCCACAGTATCGGTCTTGTTTTCTCTATCTTCCATTTCCCAAATATATTCCAAGCATTCTGAAATTTACGTATGTGTTAATTAGTTTTATACAATGGCAATAAAAATAAAAAATGTCTTAAACCAGAAATATTATTTATATAGAAAATTAGTTTCTAATTCTTACTAGTTTCACTTATCCTGCGTTTTAAAGCTGAAAAATCTGGCTTAGATGACGCGTCCGGTGCACAAGCCTCACTTACGTAATTTTCAAAATCAAAATTTTCTGCATCGTTGTTCTAAAAAAAGTCCTTTATTTCGATAATTCTCTCAATTACATGAAATAATCTTACTTAACACTATATTAAATACATTTATTATCTTCACATATCTGCATCTGTATCTGTATCTGATACTTAGAGGTAATATATGCTTTCGCTTTTCTTTTGTGGCTCAGCTTCTTGAATAGAAACATAGCATAGAGTAACATTAGGTTCCCTCTGCCTTTAGTAGGCAAAAAAGCTCTACCTCTCTAGATAAAATTTATTTGCCTGCGGAATAGGGAACCCTGATAAAACAGTAAAAAAACAGTCAAATGCAATGATATAGGTACATTTATCTTCATAATAATATTAGTTACAATGATACTCGATATCAAATATAATTTAAAATTTACTTTTATACCTCTTTTTCATTTAAAATTGTTATTTATATGTTTGTTAATAAATAAAAATGACATTTCCAAACTAAATGTCTATATCTACTGACAATATACTTGTACGTTATACATACCCGTAATGCTTCTAATATGAGCTGCTCTAGTTTCTCCGATGCATATATTTCTCCAGATACCGCTGAAATTATATTTTTGCACTTAAAATTCATAATTTTTCTCATTAAATTCGATATTCAAATGCACATTTGAAGTTTAATAATTCGTAATATTAAATTTTAAATGTGCATTCAAATGAAATTTACATTTAAAAGTAATTTTTTACTTATTTTTAGCTTCACTGTCTATTCCGCATGTCGAGGTCGAGCGAGTCTGGTGTTAAGATACTCCGTTTTCCACTTTTCGCCGAATTTTGGAGGCATTGCGTTTTGTTTGGTGAAACTCAACGCCGCGTTTTCAGCGAAGAAATGAAAGTATTCAATATTGAATATCCTCAAGTGGAAATCAAACCCATGACCAATGTAACAATCATACACTTGTGCCCTTGCGCCGAGGACAAAAATTTGGAGTTTTAGCATCAGTAAGACTCGAGATTTTTGTCCTATAAGGAATTCAAATTTGCAATTTCCTAAACTTATATGTAGCATATTATCATTATATTTAGCTTACAACAAATTGCCGTCCGCTCTTTGGACTTTAGTGAAAAAAAAGAAAAAAATTATAATATATATTAAAAAACAATAATTTTTTCACATCTTATTTATACCGGAATAGGTTGTATGGAAATCACAATATACACATAAGGTAATAAAAACTTCGCATCTGACGTCACTCAGTACACCTAAGTGCGCAGTAAATTCTATATATGAGAACATGAATGCTATTCAGATGATTAAATAAATAATTATAAATAATGCTCAAGCCGGCGAAGCCGCGGGCGGGTTGCTAGTTATCTAGGAACCCCAAGTTTTTAATGTAGACGTATTAGAAGTGTATTTTTTTATAAGGTTCACGCTTAACCCGCACATAGTAGGAAACCTTGTGTTAAAACACTATGTTCCTTACTTTCCGCCGAATTTCTGAAAGCATTGCGTGTTGAGTGAGTGATGAAGTGACGTGTGTGTGGCGGAACTCAGAGCCCTTAAATGTTAAATATATTTATTTTTGTATACTTCAAAATATTGATCATGACACTTGTTATTCTTGTTGTAGGTTCGATTTAAATATTTATTATTTTTATTTCCTTACTCTGCAAATGAGACACGGCGCAGCGTTGAGTTTCGCCACTTCCAGAAATTGCAGAAAATGATTGAATCAGATTTCCTGGTGCGGGATACAGCGTGAAGCTAAAAAAATATATAAATGGATACATACCTACAAATAAACTAGCGAAAATGACTATCACCCACATTATTCTATTTCATTAAAGTCACTTTTATTAAAAACAAAATTATACATTGAAGATACATATCAGAAACGCGTGCACATCTACAGAGGATCAAACTCGTTCTTGAAGGCTAACCATGTAAATACCAGAACCGTTACCGGTATGAGAACCTCACTATAATACTGTATCTAATTTTTAAATGAATTGTAATTACTTTAGAATTATAGAGTTTATTATTACTGGAAGTGATTCTTAATTTAAAAAAAAGTCAGCTTCACGCTGTATCCCACACCGGGGCACAGCAGGGTAGCCAGAGGGAACCTAATGTTAAGACACTTCGTTCCCCACTTGACGTTGGCAGAACTCAACGCCGGGCCTTGCCTCGATACCAAAGCGAAGAAATGGAAATATAAACGTAAATAAATATTTCAATTCCTCGAGTGGGATTCGAACCCACAACCGTCGCGTTACACTCACACCCTTGTACCGCTGCGCCACGACGGCCTCTAAATTCGATTATAAATAACTTGTAATATTGATTTTCGCCATTTAATTGGACAAAGTGATATTATAATTTTTTGTGTCTTTGGCTGTTTTATTTTTAAATCCACGATTCGTATGGTATATAGCAGGGTAGGCTAAGGATAACTTATTGACAGAGAGCATGTAGAATTTCTATTTTCTACTTTCTGCCGTAACATGAATTTGTGTGATGATGTAACAGAGTTATTTATCATTTAAGTTCCCACAGTTGTTAATCAACTAAAAGTAGGTACATCAAAAAAAAAACACCAAAAGAAATTGGAAATTCAGTATATTCCATAAAATCTTTATCTTTTAAAAAGAAGCCGTCGTGGCGCAGCGGCACAAGGGTGTGACTATAATGACGGTTGTGGGTTTGATCCCCACGTGAGGAAGTGAAATATTTATTTATGTTTATATTTCCATTACTTCGCTCTTGTGTCGAGGCAAAGTGCGACGTTTAGTTCTGCCACTTTCAATGCCTCCAGAATTTGGCAGAAAGTGGGGAACAGAGTATCTTAACACGTGGTTTCCTCTGCCTAACCTGCTGTGTGCGGGATACAGTGTGAAGTTATTTTTTTTAAATAAAGCTTAATTTAGGGTGAGATAGATGCATGAACGTAGTGTTATGATGAGTTAAATATATATCTTTTTTTTAATAATATAAATAGCAACTTGTAAATTATGTTTATGTTATTAGTAAGTAAAAATATTCGTACGTGAAGGTTCAAGAGCTTTAGTAAATAAAGGAACTACAAATAAGGATCTAATGTCATTTAAGTATTACAAGTATTCGTGGCTAATATAAAATACCGAGAAGCAAATGTGAGATGAAAAGATGAAAATAAACTTTATATGTAAATTGGACCATCAAAATGCGCTTTCAAGAAAAAAATGCAAATCTCGCCAAAGGGAGATTTTAATTTTTTTACCGTCCGCGTCGTCCGTTCCTAGCCTGCTCGTGTCACGTGTGGGAGTACTTTGTTTAAGCCTTTGTCATCGGTAGTTCATATAAAAGTTAATAAAAAATTTAAATTACCTTTTTAAAAAGAAGCTTTCTAGATTATTTTTTTTCATGATGTTTTTAATACCGGCTGCACGAATAGCTCGCTCGTACACGACTAATCTTGATTTAATACTGACTATATTGTACAAGTATCTTTTCATTTGATAGGCAGGTTGTGCAAAAACTTATAATACGCCATTTTGTTGCGGCGGCCATTTTGGAATAGCAACCAATACTAACTATATGTAATTTCATTGTCATCTCAACTGTTAAGCTCTACGGACACTGAGAGGTCGGTCAAATTGAGCTTGCAAGGTTTTATATATATTATACTAACACACCTCTTTTTTTAGCTTTACGCTGTATACTGCATGTAGCAGGGTAGACAGAGGGTGTTAAAACACTCCGTTCTCTATATTCATGTTGTGCATACGTTCGTGGAGGCCGTCATGGCGCAGGGGCACAAACGAAACCGTTATGGTAGGATTCTCACTAAGGAGAATAAACTATTATTTATTAATATTTGAATTTCTTTAAATAAAGATTTATGACTGTGGTGTAATATTTTTTGCAAACTAATTTATAAAGTCTTAAAGCAAGTTTTCTAAGAAATTATGAAGAAGATTGACGTTTTATAACTTTTTACAAATATTTTTTTGAGTTTAGTTAGATGAATAAATTATTAATAATACATCATAATAATTTTAGGTCAGTGGTGGAGGGGCATAACGGTGTGACTGTAAATGCTACGTGGTTGTAGGTTCAATTCCCTCTCGAGAAAATGAAATATTTCATATTTTCATTTGGCAAAGCGCGACGTTGACTGCCACTCAACACGCTTAGTCTCCTGAATTCGAAGGAAAGTGGAAAACGGAGTGTATTAACACAAAGTTCACTCTACCTACCATACTATGTGCGGGATACAGCGTGTAGCTGAAAAAATATATATCAGACTGAATTTCAGAGAAGAGTCATATTTCTCCGCCTTAAAGCATGTAACTTACAGATTTGAATTCAGTATTCTGCATATAAAAGTTCAAAGTAAAAACCTCGGGAACCAAGTGAATAAGAGATTTACTCTGTTCTTTCTGCTACTCAGTAAAAACGAAATAATGAAAAATCTTTGAAAATAAAACAAATATTACAACTAAAATTATACCATCGCACCATATTTCCACCATCTTTATACATATAAAGGTATCGTAAACCACACCGACACGTACCTCCGTGGACCCCGTT
>DWGR01005310.1:0-10466 GCA_018247715.1 Heliconius burneyi
TCCATCTAATACATATGAGTAATATCATTTGTTAACATGAAAACTCATTAGCTTTAGTAAATACAATGTGTATGACACAAAAAGCCGTTTTCAAAATGATTTCGTCCAAAAGTTTTTAGGATAACATAAATTATAAGTACGGCGTTGAGTTCCGCAAGTCCACGCAATGTTTTGAGTTTAGGCAGAGAATATATACCCAAAGCACAGTAGCGTTAGAGAGCCTAGAGTCAAAACGCTACTCTGCTGTAGGGACAAAGAAAACGAAACAAATGAATGATCTAATTTATATTTTTAACCGACTTTTAAAATAAAAAGAAGGTTTTCAATTAAATATTTTCGATTCAATATCCGATTCATTTAGTTACTCGATGCGATTTGGGTATTTTTTGTACATGATTGCAATCATTACAGTTATTTTACAAAGAATATTATAAATACTTACCCAAATCAATAATTTTACATTGAAGGCTATTTCTGAACGAGTAAATTAAATTAGTCATTGACATCAACACATATGACTGTCAGTCAATTCTGTTTATTAAATGAATAATCATATAGTTCAAGCCGGCGAAGTCGCTGGCAGGCCGCTAGTAATATAATAGAGCAACTGAAGTAAACAAAAACATTATTCTCTTTTCATGTTATTGAACCGAAGGGGCTACCGAGCATTCATAAACAAAATATATCGGGTCCCCTACATATACGAAATCTTTTTAAGGATTTTATTATAAGTAAGCACATTGGGTGGCTTTGCTATTGGTATTTTCTCTTTTGGTTATTAAGATTTGTCTTGTGTATAATGTCTTGAATCCATTATGAATATGTTATTTTTTGGCTTACGCTGTAGGTATTGGTTCGATTTCCACACGAATAAATATTTAATGTTTTCATTTTCCCCCTACGGTAACAAGGTGTTGAGATCCGCTACTCAACGTGAGTACTGCGAGCTGGAGTAGGGAGTTTGGTGGAAATATAGTGTATTATCAGGTTCCCTCTGCCTACCCTGCTAATTTATATTGTAACATACAGATTCGATTTTTTAATTGTATTATTAATGGAAATTAACCTTAAATTTTGTCGTTATCATCTATAATCATATTTTGTTATATCAAATAATGTAAATAGTTTTTACAAAACATTTAGCATTGTGGATTTAAGAGGCATCAACAAAATATATTATTGCGTATATACATGAAAGAAATTACTTGAAGGCAAATATATAATTATATATTTATTGAATTATAGATAAATATTTGATTTTTTATATATTTTATTATATTTGACTTTATTTAAAAATGAGATAAGCGCGTCTATCTCCACCATAAAGTCCGTCAACGCACCTGTAGCTCCTCTGATGTCGTGGGCGGCGGTGTCACCTTTAAGTGACCGGAACGCTCGTTTGCTTTGTCCTTTTTTCCATAAAAAAAGTGAAGCAACTAACTGTCAACTCAATTTGAGAGATATAATAATTTATAGGTGAAGGCAACACTTTCACTAGACTTCTTTTTGATTGCATCTATCATGTAATATAGTCTCTTTGTACCGAACAATCTCCTTCGTGTTTTCTCCATACAACGTGACATTGACGAAGCGATATGTACTTAACTGGCACGCTTGGAACGCCGTTATGAAAGAACAGAATAGAACAGATAATAGTTAGCCGTGTGTTCCCGGCTTAGAATAGGATCACCCTGGTACTGGTGGTGTCACAAGAGGCGACTAAAGTACGAGTGGGAGAGTCACGCCGCCAGCAATGGCGACACGCATGGACAGACTCGACCGGATCATTACCACCCCCGGCATTTAAAACCGGCGTGAAGTAGTAGCTTTATGCCACTGCGTTTCGCATTAGGTAATGCCGGGCTCCGGCGCCCAACCACCTCTAAAGCTGGCAACGCACCAGTAGCTCCTCTGGTGTTACGCGGTGTCGTGGGCGGCGGTGATTACTTACTATCAGGTGACCCGTACGCTCGTTTGCCATGTTTTTTCCATAAAAAAAAAAGATAATTTATCATTACGTAACAAAGATTTTGTGTTTTAATAATCTTTTTCAATATACCTAAGTTCAGAAATTTTAAATAATACTACACAACATTCAAGTGTAGAATAAAGTATGAAGTCAAGCATTCCTAAATTATGGATCACAAATTCGACGCATTATATCAAGCAAAAATGATTCTTAACTGACTTAATCTAAGACCCAGAATACAATAACAACTCTATATAAAGATTCTCATATGAAGGTATATGTAAAAAAAGTATCAAGGGATATTGCGTACCGGCAAGCTTTATTAGGACTTAGCTCCATTGTTATTTGAAGACCTAAAGCTTGATGAATGAAGAGAATGACAAGTTTTTAATATGGCGGACTATAGAAATTTTAGATACCGTAACACCAGCTGTTAAAATGTAATAGTAAAATTATTACAGTACGATAATATTTATTTTTTAACTTCACGCTGTATCCCGCACATAGCAGGGTAGACAGAGGGAACCTAGCGTGAGACACTCCGTTTCCCACTTTCTTTGCGTGGCAGAACTCAACGCCGCGCTTTGCCTCGATACCAGAGCGAAGAAAATAGAAATATAAACGTAAATAAATATATCACTTCTTCGAGTGGGGATCGAACCCACAACCAGTCGATTTCGCAGCGCACGAAGTCACACCCTTGTGCCGCTGTATTGATAACATTTAATGAAAAATAATATTAGTTTAGTCAATTACAAATAAAGCAATAAATGAAACGAGTATTGAGTAATGGATTATGGGTAAGGCTTTTATAATATAGCAGTTTTAGTTGTACCCTCCCTCTTTAAAGCCGTAGTGGACAAATTTTCTACTTTTTTTTTATAGATTCTATTTATCTTTTTTAAATTAAGCAGAATTATAAAAGTTTATTAAAGTTTTATCAAAATTTGCTTCACATTTGATTTTCCATAGCATGGTGAAGATAACATTTTGAAAATATTGATTTTAATTTTGTGTAAGTCGACGTAACCATGAAATAAAATAAAAACTGGAATTAATGACGCAGTGGTACAAACGTGTGACTGTAAACGTGACAGTTGTGGGTTCGATGCCCACTCTGGAGATATATTTAATTTTTTCATTTACTTGGTAACAACTAACAGAGTGGAAAGTGGCATTGAGTTCCACTATTCAAATGTAGCATAAAGCGGAACACATAGTGTCAAAAAACTATATCAAAATGCTGTAGATATGAAAAATTTACATGAATGAATGGAATGACCATATATTATAGCATGATCTGGTTATTTCATTAGAGATACGGGCGTAATTGAACTAAAAAGCCTTAAATATGGTCAGCCGCGTGTGACCGCAGAATGCTGAATTAAAGTTTACAGTGAGGCTTGCGGGTCACAAAAGGTAGAGCTTTCGGTTCTTACTGTATAGTTATATATAGACTGCCAGAATCTTATAACTATACGTATATCTCATATATAACTATGTTGAAAAAAATAATGCCGAAAAATATATGTAATCTTTCTCTTTTATCTGAGCTATAAGTCTGGCTTCGACGCTGGGTCCGAATATAGCAGGGTAGGCAGAGGGAACCTGGGAATATAGTATTAAGATACTTCCCTTCCCCACCTTTCATTTTGAGACATTGCGTTTTGAGTGGTGGAACTCAATGCCAAGGCACAGCGTTGCCTCACTACCAGAGCGAAGAAATGAAAATTAATAATATTTAATTTCACCTATTGGGAATCGATCCAACAACCTCTCACGTTTACGCTACGCTTGTACAACTGCGCCACGACGACCTCGCTCACTGTATTAGTTTTTAAAACCAAATTTTGCTGCTTAAAATTAACTTTCACGTAATTCTTCATTAAAATTGAACAAAAACAGTTTATTTTATTGTTATATTAAAACTAAAAACACCAGAGCAGCGGTGTACACGACACTAATTGTAATTTGCCAAGTTCGTACATTATATGTCGAAAGTTTGAGAAACACGGACCCAATTAAGATTTAATTGTTTATGTGTTCTTGTGATTTAATACCTTTGTTGACTTTATGTTAGCAATGTTTACTCTCCCACTGTATACTAAGCTTACTTATTGAAGCTTTTGAAAATAAAAAATTAAGTTACAATTACCTTTGTCATTATTGTTCAATTGAGATATGTGTTATATTTTAATTAGATGATGTGGCCATCGTGGCGCAGTGACACAAAAGTGTGACTGTAACGTGAGGGTCGTGGGTTCGATCGCCACTCGAGGAAGTGACATATTTATTTACGTTTATATTTCCAATTCTTCGCTCTCTTATCGAGGCAAAGCGCGATGTTGAGTTCTGCCACTCAACACGTGCCAATACAAATAACCTCTGTCTTAACACTAGGTTCCCTCTGCCGAACCCTGATGTATGTAGAATACTGCGTAAAGCTGATTTAATTTAATTTTAGATGATTTTATTACTCAAGTGGGAATTGAACCTACAACCGTCACGCGGTTGTGCCGACCGACCTCCGAAACCTAAATATTCTTTATTACTGTTATTAATTAAACATCATAATTGTATACTTGTAATGTTTGTACCTATATGTCAATAAATTATATTTTATAATCCAATTATTTTAAAATGCATAAGATAATAAGATACAAATAAACTCCAAAATTAAGGCAAGACTCATCGTTCAGAAGATCACAAGATAATATTTAATGATTTAATTTATTACCTGCACTGCACGTGGGATTTAAAACCCGGGTATTTTAAGCTCAATTAGCACCAGAAGTATCTACAGGGAAAACTACTTTTGCAGCTGAAATTAACTTTCCAAATAATATAGGTGAAAATTAAGAATATAAGAGAGAAGATAGATAGAGTCCGTCGTGGCGCAGAGGCACAAGACGATGAGGATGTGACTGTACGCGACGGTTGTGGGTTAGATCCCACTCGAAGGAATGACTTCTATTTATCAATATTTTTATTTCTTCGCTCTGGCAGCAAAACAAAAGCGGCGTTAGTTCCGCTACTCAATAGGCAATCGAAGAAATTGGTGGTAAGTGGGGAATGGAGTGTTTTAACACTATTTTTCTCCTGGCGTGTGTGTGGAATACAGCGTGAAGCTGAGTTTTTAAGAAGATAAGCCTATTTATTATTAAAGGAATTAGGTAGAAGCATTGAAAATCCGCAATGCAGATATTAAAGTATATGATATATTATTTGCGTAGAGATTATTAATTCTACTAGTCTACACGCGAACACGAAGTATAAGAAACGTCGGATATCGAAAATGGATAGAAAATATACGAGATTAGTCCGGTTAAATAGTTTCATTTAAAATTATGTATTAAAATAAATTACCTTCACGCTGTATCCCGCACAAAGCAGAGTAGACAGAGGGAAGCTAGCTAATTAGTTAAGACACTCCGTTCGCCACTTTCTGCCGAATTCTGGAGGCATTGTGTGTTGAGTGGCAGAACTCAACGCCGCGCTTTGCCTCGTCACCAGATCGAAGAAATGGAAATATAAACGTAAATAAATATTTCACTTCCTCGAGTGGGCATCGAACCCACAACCAAGCTTATCAAATCATTTATCATTACTTTTAACAACTAACAATACACAAATTCTTGTTACAGACATTCTGCGTGGTATCAAAAAGATTTCGCAAGAACTACATTCACCGGTTTACGGCGACCCGGTCCCTCTTCTGGTGGTCACCGTGGTCGCCGGTGCGGCGGGCGTGCGTCTACCTCTCTACCAACCAGTACTTCGACTACTTCGTCATGGCCACTATTCTGCTCAACTGTGTCTTCCTCGCCATGTCGGAGACTATCGAAGAGGCTGAGTGAGTTTTATTAATGTCTTATTTTTAACTTTCTTTTTCTTAGTTAACATATTGTATCCTGTTTCCGTTCTCCAGGTCTCACTTTCGTTGAGTGGTGTAGGGGTATCCTCACAGCTGAAACGTATATTCAGCTGTGTTATACCATCAGCATGCTCGGATTTTATTCTGCTAACTATCCCACGAGATATATTCGTTTTTCTACATAACTAATTAGTCTAATAGTCTAATAAATGGAATATTATATTTTTAACAAAATTATAATTTTTTAATAAAAACATCATTTTGCCAATCTATATTAGCAAAAGCTTATCCGCGATTCACCAAGCAGGTTTATTTTTAAATAAAAAATATAAAGAGAACAAATTGCAATTTCTCATCTCCCGGTGAGACTTCACTTGCTATACACTGCGCCAACACTCCCCCCGCCCTCCCCAAGGCGTGTTCGCGTTCGTTTTGATTGCGAGCTGCGAGCTGACGTCAGGTTAAGACCAATTTTCTAATGCCACAAAATTGTCCCCTATACTATCTCTGATTGCGAGTGCTTGTCGTGTCGTGGTATTATATATTCAAAAGATATTTTAAAGTACTTCTTTGTAGTACTTTTATAGTAAATAAATTAACAAAAGAATTTCATTGTAGTAAAATGTTACTTACCAGTTAAGGTAATAGGAAGGTTATAGCAGATACAATTATTCTGTACCAAAATTTGGGATAATCGTATTTGAAAAAAAAATCAGCTTCACGCTGTATCCCGCACACAGCAGGGTAGACAGAGGGAACTTAATGTGAAGACAATCTGTTCCCCACTTTCTGCCGTATTCTGGATGCATTGCGTGTTGAGTGCAAGAACTCAACGCCGCGCTTTTGCCTCGTTGCTAGAGCGAAGAAATGAAAATATAAATTTAAATAAATATTTTATCTCCTCGAGTGGGAATTGAACCCACAACCAGTCGGTTTTACAACCACACTTTGTGCCCCAACGCCACGACTGGCCTCATAATCGTATTTGCTTATTTATATTATATGTGAAAGAGGTAAATAAAAGAGACCCTATTTGGACTTCGTATAATCCAAAATACTTCCTGTTTTCTTTTTTAAGTGAAGATCGACTTGTGATAGACGCACAGATGTACACTTATGATTGTGATATTAACGCCTGTTATATATTTTTATTATGAACGACATAAATTATTCACTCTAAACCAAGAGTCGAGCTATGCAATAATCATTTAAAATAAAGGACCTTTATCTATGTTTCCTTCGACTTCTAAAAGTACGCACAGAGAGACAATGTCGGATAACAATTATATTTAAACATTCGTAATTCAAAACGACGTCAAATGAAACGCGACGACAAACTTTCCGAAAATTGAGGTATGGACAACAAAATGCCCTAACACATCCTCTTCAAGTTTCTTCTTTCAACCTTGAGAAAGCTCATCCTCAAGTTAAACCTCGTTTGCAATTCGCCAGTTGCTTACAATTCCCACCGCGTACTGCAGTAAGACCTCTCTTAGATAAGTATAGTCTTCTCCAGTCTACCTACCCATCAAAAGTCCTATAATCGACAGGCCATCTAAAATTCTGATCACGTAGTCTCTGCATCGATGCCGCCAGATAGTTTGCATAGTCCTGCTATTGACACCTATCTAATCTCATGTCGTACGTTTATTATTCTTGTATATTGAAAATCGAGACATCAAGGTGGTTAAATTTTATGTATGTTAGACAGTAGAGTTTTTACGGGTTTTTTTATCTGAGTTTAATATCTTGTAGTAATTTAGAATCGGTCGTTAGCTTTTATTGTAATTATTTATACTAGCTTTTATTGTATTCTGAAGTATAACTTTATGTAAAAGCTTAAGAAGATATTTATAAAACAAATTTAAAAATATATTTCTTTATACGAGTATAATAAAAAAGGAAAAATATTTTGTCTGTACATTTAATATTTTTGACTGAAATGGATAGAGGGACACTTAAAAGGAATAATAGAAAGCAAAAAGATTATTCGATTCGATTTGGGTATTTTCATTACAGCTATTTTACAAAGAATATTACTCAAATTATTAATATAACATTTAAGGCTGCAAATTAAATTAAAAAATTTTGACTGTCAGTCAATTCTATTTATTAAATGAATAATTATGTATTTCAAGCGGGCGAAGCCACTGGTGGGCCGCTAGTCTTTTTATAAAGATAGGTTTAAAATATATAGATATAACAGCGAAGCCACGGCAAAATGCTAGTTTAGACAATTTGTTTATAATTTCAATAATAATTCAATGAAACGTGAAAGTTAGCTGTTACAAATTACTTGTCACTCATATTGAAGTTTGAGCAGTGTCATGGCTGCGCTACTGACATGTTATTTCCGGCGACGTTTTATCTTTCACGGTGGTTTCCTTTTATTATTCAACTTATTCAACGTTTTCTTACCTTTTATTTTCTTGAAGTAACTGGTTAAAGTAATATATTAGAATATAACTGTTTTTCAAAACACTTGTTTGTTTTATTTAGATCAATATCGTGTGGCATTTTTACGGTTTTTATTTGAATTTTACTGTAGGTTGGTATACGAGTATACTTTGTAATACTTCTTTTTTAGTCAATTATGGTACGTGGTATCCAAATTCTAGGGACTATTATGTGCTATACAAATAAATTAAGGTCTCGAGATCCTAGTTAAACTACTAGCTCGTCGTGACGCAGCGGCACAAGGGTGTGACTGTAACGCGACGGTTGTGGGTTCGATCCCCACTCGAAGAAATGAAATATTTATTTACATTTACATTTTCATTTCTTCGCTTTGATATCGAGGCGTAGAGCGGTGTTGAGTTTCGCCACTCATCACGTAATACCTCCAAAATTCGGCGGAAAGTGGGGAACGGAACTTTAACACTAAGTTCCCTCTGTCTATCATGCTGTGTGCGGGATACAGCGTGAAGCTGTACAAATATCATAGGTGTTTTATATTCCTTTGAATATAAATATTATGTCTAAATAACATTGTTTAAACTGATAAATGTACTAATCTAATTAGCAATTTGATAAATTACTCCATGCTATCGCTGGTTTGAAACACATTGATTATTTTATACCAAAATCTAACATTTCCATCTCAAAATTCGTTATGATTTAGCACATGTCTAATACCAATCATCAATCGTCCGTTATTTATGCGACTACAATGTACCGTAAATGTGGCTGGCGTCAAACATTACTCAACTGGCACCAAACGAGCTGTCGATATTGTGATAAATACGTATATGTCGAGATATGTCTTTATGTTATTGTCCCAGTTAATTGTGATTTTGAATATATTTTATATATTCTTTAGTCAGATTCACGCTGTATCCCGCACACATTTCTTCGCTCTGACATCGCGCGGCGTTGAGTTCTGCCACTCAACACGCAATGCCTCCAGAGTTCGGTAGAAAGTGGGGAACGGAGCGTCTTAACACTAGGCCTGTGCCTACCATGCTGTGATACAGCGTGAAGCTGATTTAATTTAATTACTTTAAATTATTATGTTCCTAAATAACCTACAACATAGTATCAAAAGGGTAACTGACAGCTCTATTAACGACATCTCAACCACACCGCCGGACCGATCGACCTGAAATTCAGCGTGAAGATAGCTAGCATATCATGAAATTTAATATCTAAAGGGGTATAATCGTGTTATAATGGGAGAGTAGTAATAGTTTAACTAATAATCGATTTATTTTGTCGATATTTTGGTTCCTTGTTACGGTTTTTCTCTAAGTAAATGAAAATATAAATATTATATTTTATTAATAAGTTAAGTTTTTACATATTATGCAAAGAATATAATAAAAAACTAATAAATAAATAAATTTGTCTTATAACAAAACAAAACAATTTCTAAGGTATTTATGTATTTACTATAAATACAATTTTAAAAATGACATTATTGAAAAAAAGAGGCCGTCGTGGTGCCTAAAGATTCCATCAAAAAAATTATATATTTTTGCTTCAAGCTGTATCCCGCACAGAGCAGGGTAGACAGAGGGAACCCAGTATTAAGACACTCCGCTCCCGACTTTCTGGCGGCATTGCCTGTCGAATGGCAGAACTCAACGCGGCGTTTTGCCTTGGAAAGAGCGAAGAAATGGAAATATAACCGTTAGTAAATATTTCATTTCCTCGAATGAAGATCTAACCCACAACCATCACGTTACAGTCTTACCCTTGTGCCGTTGCGCCACGACGGCCTCTATGTTTTTCTGCGATTTGCGATCTAAACATTTTTTAGCTTCCCGTTCTATGGGACCTAGCAGGGTACACAAAGGGAATCTAAACCTTAAGGTTTAGGTTACCAGAACGAGAAAATGAAAATATTTAATTTCCACCGGTGGCAATCGAACCCATTACCTATCGCGTTTATAGAAACACGATTCTCTGCCTCGGTGCGTATACGCTACGACTGGCCTCACAAACCCAAATTGTAATTACATATTTACAAATAAAACTTAATAAAAGACAAATATCACAGTTTGATTGACCAAGTTTCATAATCAACAATGAAAATGTTGAAATTGCATCGTCAGCGTCACAGGACAAAGCGTTATTGATAATCGCCATGTTGGAAACTGTTCTTGTTTCGGGCTTTTGCACTAA
>DWGR01005311.1:0-10465 GCA_018247715.1 Heliconius burneyi
CACGTTTCTAAAGGCGACACGCCTGTTACTATATCTTGGAGTTTTCATGGGAAAGAATTATCTTCTCATGAAGGAATTATGACTACAAAAATTGGTCAACGAACATCGCTTCTTACAATTCCTAGTGCTACGGCTAGTCATAGTGGCGAATATTCTTGTCATGCTCAAAACCAAGCTGGACTAGCTCTACATTCAACTACAGTTAATGTCCACGGTATCTCGTATTTTCCATATACAGCGCTTGCTCTGCCGCACGCTGCACGCTTGCATATAAGATAATAATATTAGCTTTATGGATTAACAGTATTACCATACATCGTACCATTTGAAGCGGATGAATCAGTATTTGCTGGTGAAACAGTTCAGCTTAACTGTCACGTTTCGAAGGGAGACTTACCTCTAGACATCAAATGGCATTTTCATGGGTTTGAAAATACATCATCACATCTAGGCATTATGACTACTAAAATGACGTCGCGTACCTCTTTTTTATCTATTGCCGCGGCCAGTGCTGGCCATAGCGGCAACTATACCTGCGTAGCCACCAACAGCGCTGGTTCCACTAATCATACCACTGTCCTTAACGTTCATGGTCAGTTTCATTTTTCACATTATCATCCATATTTTGTTCGTCACGTCTTTAAGATATGTTAATAGAAAAAGCATGAATTCTATTTTCATATCTGAACTAAAAAATATGAGCTTATTATTTTTTTATGTTAATCATACCTTTATTTAACTTTTATTTGATATTTAACTTTTATTTGATATTTATAGTCGTACCGAATATATTGCCGTTTGACGTTGATCAAGCTTTATTTTCGGGAGAATCGGTACAAATGATGTGCCACATATCAAAAGGAGATATTCCGTTAGAAGTATATTGGGAATTTAATGGACAAACACTGTCCCGCGAATTAGGAACTTATACTAAGGTTGGAGAACGATCATCCGTTTTAATGCTTCCATCTGTAACCGGTGCACACAGTGGAAACTATACATGTATTGCAAAAAATCGCGCTGGTGTAGCTTTCTACTCTACTTTACTTAAAATAACTGGTACACAATTAAATGTAACTTATATCATTATTGCATATAGCTTGCTACTTATAATAATTTCTATTCTTTTAATATCCAAGTAGTTTAATCATTTTATTTTTAATTACAAGTGGTTCCATATATTATCCCGTTCGAAATTGAAGAATCCATATTTGCTGGTGAATCGGTCCATCTTACTTGCCATGTATCAAAAGGCGACCGACCGCTTCAGATTACCTGGAGTTTTCAGGGACTTGAGATACCTTATCATAACAATATGGGCGTAACTACGACAAAATTAGGGGAAAAGGCGTCTGTTCTTAGCATACCTACAGCAATGGGTCAACACAGCGGCAACTACACATGCACAGCCAGTAATAGAGCTGGGCGCACCCATCACTCAGCTCTTGTCAACATTCATGGTATTAGATATCGCCCTTTTCTTTCCTTTAGAATTCTGAACGTCATAGAAAAATCATGCACGTTTAGATTTAATATTAGCATTCTCTTTTTGTTATTTTTATTAGTTCCACCCCATATTATGCCATTCGAAATTGAGGAGTCTGTCTATTATGGAGAATCTGTCCAAATGACATGCCATGTTAGCAAAGGGGATCGGCCAATTTTCATTTCCTGGACTTTCGAGGGTCAAGATCTTTCGACAGTTACGGGAATCAAGACATTGAAGATAGCAGATCAAACTTCCTTTTTAACTATTGCTTCAATAACTGGTGCACACAGTGGCAACTATACATGTATCGCAAAAAATAAAGCTGGCGAACATAGATATTCAACACCTCTACATGTTAATGGTATTATTATTTCACATGTCCAAAAGTCCCAGCATGCTCTCTATCTATATAACTAATATATTATATATTATTTTATTTGCTCAGTCGTCCCTCACATCAAACCCTTCGAATTGGACGAGGCCGTATTTGCGGGAGAATCCGTTCACTTGGATTGTCATGTTCCAAAAGGCGATATTCCTATGAACATTACATGGAGTTTTCAAGGTCAAATTGTAACACGTAGAATGGGTGTTAAAATGACTACCTTAAGCGAACGGGTCTCAGTGCTGGATATACCATCAGCTTCTGGGATGAACAGCGGCAACTACACTTGTACAGCCACCAACAGAGCGGGAACTGTTAACCATACAGCCACTCTTAACGTAATCGGTACTAAATCAATAATGTAATAATCAGATGTTGCTTGCTTATTGTTTAGTTCCTCCCGTGGTCCAACCATTTACATTTGGAGAAGTTGCAATGAATTCTGGACAAGTCGTTACCGCAGCTTGTTCAGTTATCGAAGGTGACCATCCGCTCCAACTTCGATGGCTATTTGAGGATGAACCTATAAAACCAAGATCGGGGGTAACAGTATTTAATATTGGAGAACGAAGCGCTATTCTTAGTATCGGTTCTGTTATGCACAATCATGCTGGCAACTACACCTGTGTCGCAGAAAATGAAGCGGGAATACATTCGCACACCGCGGTATTAATCATAAATGGTGCTTAAATATGCCCCTTATAGAACTGTTCCAAATAATATTTTTCTATTATTATTTACTTCATTTATGTTTATTTTTAAATTTATATTATTGGATTTGTACAGTAAATAATGATATTCTTCCAGTACCCCCAAACATACTACCGTTTTCATTTGGTGAAAAACCTGCAAACGTCGGAGAATATTTACAAGCGGCGTGCACAGTTAATTTTGGTGATCTCCCTCTTACGATAACTTGGACGTTTAATGGCCAATTAATATCTCTAAGAAATAATGATTATTCGATGACAAATTCTAAACGTAGTAGCTTACTTATTATCGAGTCTGTTGACGCAAAACATGCTGGTTCATACATGTGCGTCGGGGAAAACCGTGCCGGACGTACTACACACTCTGCAGATTTAGTCGTATACGGTTAGTCGTAACGTTTAGTCGTAGATTCTTATAATTAGTGATTTAGATAAAGTTTGTTTCAGTTCCTCCTAAAATTGCACCATTCACTTCCGGTCCGGAACCGGCTTTCTTAGGCGATTACTTTGCTCTACAATGCATTATAACTCACGGTGATCAACCAGTAAAAATAGAATGGACAATAAACAATCAGTCGGCAACTAAAATTCCTGGAGCTCGTGTCAGTAGCATCGATCGGAGAAGTAGTGTTCTTACTATTGAGTCTGTGGAGGCTAAACATGCAGGCATATATAACTGCACAGCGAGTAATACAGGAGGCGTCGTATCTCACACCACGGAGTTAATTGTAAAGGGTGCAGTACATTATATAAAAATATTTCACCTCTCTTTTTCTTATATAAAATTGTGTATCTAACGCTTCAATATAAGATATTTACTGTCCCAGTTCCGCCCCTGATAGTACCATTCAATTTCGGAGAGGTGCCATCCAATCCCGGAGATGCTGTTGTAGTAAATTGCGTCGCAACAAAAGGGGACCTGCCTCTTGAAATTTCCTGGACATTTAGCAGCGAAACTGTTGATTCAAGTTTACATCGAGACATTATGACCACTCCGTTAGGGCCTAGAGCCTCTGTCCTAACTATAAACTCCGTGAGCGCAAACCACCAGGGCAACTATACATGTATTGTACAAAATGCGGCTGGTCGCGCCGAACATGCAGCTACATTAGTCGTAAATGGCATGTTAAACTATATTTTTTTTCAAAATTATACTATTATAAAGGGAACTAACATCACCATTAGCACCGATAAATTATTATCCAATCAACCACACTCAGACACTCTTCAATAATATCTCAAATTACTAACATTGCTTGTGAAAAATTGTTAATCCGACCGTCTATGGTTGTTTTCAGTATTGCCTCGCATAGTTCCATTTGCATTTGAATCTCCTCTTTATGCGGGACAGGCAAGTCAGGTTACTTGTTTGATTTCTGAAGGCGATCTTCCGCTAGACATTCAATGGTACTTTAAAGAACGTCCATTAAAAGAAATGGTGGGTGTCATGGCCACCAAAATAGCACAAAGAGCATCACTTCTCCTCATCGACCCAGCAGGATGGTCACACAGCGGCAAATACGTATGCGTTGCGCGCAATGCCGCTGGTTCTTCCAACTATTCCGCCTCATTAGAAGTACACGGTATATACTTGTATAAACCATCAAACCCTCACTCCTAGCACGGAATAGCTTTGCATAGCATATTAAATGCTTATTCGTATATAATTGTTGTCAAAGTATCGACTAGATTAATCAGCCGTTTACCCATTTATTATATATTATTATTAAAATCCTAATTAAATATATATTCGTGCGACATAGGAAAGCATTAGCTTAGGACATGATCGTTAATAGGAACCGGCTGCGGCTATCATCGATTAAACCATTTCTTCTTCCAATCCCACCATGCATATTGCTATGTCCTGTACCCTACCATATCCTATAAATCCTCCCCGTTATTTATTTACTTTAATTTGCCTTGTTGGATATTTGGTTATTTGTACTGTCATGCTTGCTTAAGTAATGTTCTATCATTTTGTCAATTTTATTGAAGGTTTGTGTAAAAGATTATTATATAAATACAAAAACTTAATTATTGTTTATAAGTGTAAATGAAAATGAGTGATGGAACATTATTCATTGTATTCGTTATTTAACAGCTTTTTAGGTTTTGGTTTTAACATTTTTATTTATTTGTTTGTTAGTATTTAGTTACTCGCTTAATTGGGGTTAATTTGCGCATACTATTAATGTTCTATGAAAAAGCTTCTATAACATTAATTGTAGTATTCATATAAATTCGTTATTAATACATGTTACAGCCGAAAACCAGTAATTACATAGACTTGTCATATTAAATTCTTACAATTCGAAATTGATGTTTTTTATGTACTAGATGTGAATAAATTTATATTATTGTGATTATTATATAATATTTCTTGAAGCAGATAAGGTAATAAATCAAGGAAAGATAAGTTATGTCTAATTATTTGAGCCTTAGAATAAATTTTTAAAAAATTACTTATCCAACTGGTTGAAACTTTCATTGAATAAATCGTTGGTGCAATCATTATCTGCAATAATTTTGGCTATAATATGTACATATTTTAATTTATCAATAAAATTATTGATGAACATTTAACGTTATAGAATCTCTATTCAAGTGATAAGTGATCTTTAAGAACAAATCAAATAATTAAATATATGTAATTAAAGGGTATAAAAATATATTTTATCTGATTTTGTTATATAAAACAAATAATAATATGAAAATGAATAAAATATTTTATAATTTTCATGACTACAAAAAATAAACTAGACCATATCAAAATCTACTGAACAGATTAATAAATTGTCTAAATAACAGTATATTGCAAAAACAATTGAACAGAGGATTTTTCAAAGATAAAATAGAAACATTGTTCTATATAGTTAAAGCATGCATTGTGAAAATAAAAAAAAAATTAAATCATTCTTATGAAGTGGTTATATTTTAGTTCCTCCTCGTTGGATTTTGGAACCAACTGATAAGGCATTTGCCCAAGGATCTGATGCTAAAGTTGAATGTAAAGCCGATGGATTCCCTAAGCCTCAGGTCACATGGAAAAGGGCTGAAGGTGAGTTGACAAATTTTATGGAATTTATATTGCTTTTTGAAAATGTTACTCATATTTATAGTATGACATTTTAATATATAATAAAACCCGTAAATGGCAACATTTATTGCGTACACTATAAAATTTAAAATCGGTTGCTTCCCGTTCCTTTAAAATTATTGAGAAATCATCTTTTGGTATAGGAAAGAAAAGTTCCAAAATTTGAGCTTACTCCAGCCATTATTTTGTGCTTTCATTATTTGTTAATGACTGTCGTTACAAAGAGTATAATTCATATTTTTTAAAACATTCAAATGATGATTTTTTTGGCATCATTAATAATTATTGATTTTTAAGGATTCAAATACTCAATTTTGCGAAAAACATTGCTTATTTTATATTTCTAGGGGATACACCCGGTGATTACAAAGATCTTAAGCCAAATAACCCTAATGTAAAAGTTGAGGATGGAACATTGACTATTGCGAATATTCAAAAGACGAACGAAGGCTATTATCTATGCGAAGCTGTAAATGGAATTGGATCAGGCTTATCAGCTGTTATTCTTATTAGTGTACAGGGTGAGTTTTTAAATATGGCTGCTCCTGCATATATAGTACAGTTTAGTATAGACAAAAAGAACATAGTGTTAAGAATCTCCACTTTCCGGTTTCCACCTATTTTAATTTTAGGGTTCCGTACCTTTTAAGGAAAAAAGGAACCCTTATACGATCACTTTGTTTTCCGTCTGTCTGTCAAGATCCCTTATCTCAGAAATTGGAGAAATCCTTATAGTTGGGCAAAATTTTGTATTAAAACCGCCTGTTCAAGTGAGTTATCAGATGAAAGGGCTTCGGCTAAACTTAAATTTCGGAAAAAGCTCCAGACCTTCAATTATTTTATGGAAACCTCGGTGGGCAAGCCGACTCGCGCTTGTCTGCTTTTTTATATGTAAAGATAATTATTTTACTTAGTAAGTACATTTTCATTATTTTAGCACCACCACAATTTGAAATTAAAATGCGAAACCAAACTGCCCGCCGGAGCGAACCAGCTGTTCTACAATGCCAAGCAAAAGGTGAAAAGGTAATAATGCAATTTATTTTTATTTGTTATAATTATAAATGTATGTACTTGCTACGCGGAATATTTTTAAATAACATTTTTAATAAAATATTATTTCACATTGCAGCCAATCGGAATTATCTGGAATATGAACAACAAACGCCTTGAACCCAAATCTGATCCACGATACACTATTCGCGAGGAGATTTTGCCTGGAGGAGTGGTGTCCGATCTCAGCATCCGACGTACCGAACGATCTGACAGCGCCCTCTTCACTTGCGTCGCTACCAACGCCTTTGGGTCTGATGATACTAGCATTAATATGATTATTCAAGGTAAACTTTTGCATGATTTACTTATGTTTTACTATTAATTAATGCCAAAAACATAATTTTCTAACTTTCTATAAATATAACCATTAACTTTAGAGGTACCCGAAGCTCCATATGGATTAAAAGTACTAGACAAATCTGGAAGGACCGTTCAACTTTCTTGGGCCGCCCCTTATGATGGAAATTCACCAATCAAGAAGTTCCTTATTGAATACAAACGTGCCAAGGGCAATTGGGAAAAGGATATTGACAGGTTATTGTGTAACATGAATTATAATTGTATGTTCAATAAAAAGTATTTTTTTTCATCTTTTTTATTTTTGTTTTCCCAGAGTTCTCGTACCAGGTGATACGACTGAAGCGGGAGTATTTAGTTTGAAGCCGGCTACCGCTTACCACATTAGGATTGTTGCTGAAAATGAGCTAGGAACTTCCGAGCCATCTGAAACTGTCACAATAATTACCGCCGAAGAAGCGCCCACTGGAATGCCACAAGACGCCAAAGTTGATGCTGTTGATAAACACACTCTTCGTGTCACATGGAAACCACCTCAACCTCATGACTGGAATGGTGAACTTCAAGGGTAAATTATATTAATTATATAAAACCACTTTTACTACATTTTAAAATTTTATTTTAGTAATCTGGGATACTTACCTATCTATTGATTACAGATACTATGTTGGATATAAACTAGCGTCAAGCAATAAATCTTTCGTATTTGAAACTGTTGACATCTCAAAGGAATCCGGAAAGGAACACCATCTTGATATTTTTAACCTGAAGTAAGCCTAACAATAATTAACATGCACTCAACGCAACTCCTTTTTTAGTTTCTGTGGTTCAAAATACTGATGTCTTTTCAGGACATATACTCAATACACGATCGTAGTACAGGCTTTCAACAAAATGGGCTCCGGTCCGATATCTTCTGAAGTACGCGCCTATACCGCAGAAGGAGCCCCCTCAGCCCCTCCTCAAGACGTGCTCTGCACTACTCTTACCGCGCAAACTATTCGAGTTTCATGGGTTTCTCCACCTCTTGCGGCTGCTAATGGACTGATTAAGGCTTATAAAGTAGTCTATGGCCCCAGCGAAACGTGGTATGGTAAGTCACACTTTTCTTAAAAGGAGATAAATTGAAACATCATCAACATACCATCATTCTATCCTCACTTATATGAAAAGATTTTTCTATATAACAAGCATAATATTGTAATTGTACAAATTTTCTATATCTATTTAATATCTCCTCAATAAAATAACCGATGGATTTCATGAATTTCTTAACTTATGATGACATTATTATACAATGTATAAGGTAAAATTATGAACATTTTTTTTATTTTACTAGTATTTTAGTATACTACTATAAAAATATTTATAATATTACATAGAAGGATAATTTAATAAAAAGTGCTTATTAAAAGTTGGAGTTTGAATAAATGGAATTCGACATATATTTCAGATGAGAAAACCAAGGATACTAAAATCACTGCCAGCAGCGAAACTATTCTCCACGGACTTAAGAAATTCACCAACTATTCAATGGAAGTTCTCGCGACCACCAACGGAGGAGATGGCGTCCGATCTGCACCTATTCACTGCCAGACTGAACAAGATGGTAATTATTAATATTTTTTACTTTACGCTAAATCCGGTCTGCGTTCTCTACTTGCCGTCCAATCTTGAGAGTTAAATAGCGGATCTTTACGCCGAGCCTGGTTTCTGTTGCCCACCTGAATGCATAGCGTGGTGGCGGAACTCAACGACATGCTTTACTTCGTTACCAAACGGGAAAATATTAAATATTTTATTTTCTCGAATCAAAGCGGGAATCGAACCCACAACTTGTCGCATTTACAATAGCACGCTTATGCCCCTGCGCCACAAGACGGGCAACTATAATTATCTTTATAAAAGTATAACTGAGATGTTATTAACTATGAACGTATCCATAACTTTAGGATATTCAGAATGCTTAAGAGAAAGTTATTGTTTTTTAACTTACTATACACTTTTTTATTAATTTGAATTTCATAATTATTATAAGGTAAAACGTAAAGTTTGTTATTTTCTTATTCCAATAGTACCTGAAGCACCTCGAGCAGTAAAAGCCCTAGTTATGGGAGCAGATTCGATTCTCGTGTCGTGGAGACCACCAGCGCAGCCTAACGGTGTCGTTACTCACTACAACGTATATACGCAAGCCCAAAATGCTGAACCTCATCCGAATAAGGTAAGGCGCACTGTCCAATTTCTTGTAACTTACGTGTACGTGTGTATTACTTTACGTTAATGTATTAGGCTATTTAGTATATTGGACTGTATTTCATATAAAATATATTTTAATGAAATGACAAATATTCCCTTGAGTGCTAAGACACTGTGTTATCTCTGCCCACTTTATTATACGTGAAACACCATAATGCTAAAATTTATGATAATTTTGTTAAGCAGTATGTACTGTATTTATATTTTTTTATGTTTTCTTTTGGCTGTTTTAGGTACCCGCTTCTCAAACAAGCTACTCCGCAACCGACCTGAAGGCCGGCCGGTATGACTTCTGGGTGACTGCTTCCACTATCATCGGAGAAGGACAACCCTCTGCTACCGCCTCCTGCAGCCCAAGTGACAAAGGTAATTTTAATTATTTTTGTAGAATAGATTTTTTTTACTTTAACATGAAACTAATATTTTAAAATACTTATTGGTCTATAGTTGCGTGTTGACATATTAAGCTAACTTTAAAAACATTTTTAAAAACTTTATGTATTATTACATAATAAACTTATAAATTACTATAACATAAATTCAAAAAGCTAGTGATAATAGCCATAACTGAAAAATGAACGTAATTTTAATATTTTTTTATAATTATTTAGTATTCCTATCTAATATTTTCAAATATGAATGTGTTTAATAAAATAAATAATAATAAAATTAAAATATATTTTCAGTACCCGCAAAAATAGCTTCCTTTGATGAATCATTCACTGCTACCTACAAGGAAGATGTTAAACTGCCCTGTCTCGCCGTTGGTGTTCCCCCACCTAATATTATTTGGAAGGTAGTATTTTATCCCGCCTGCTTATCATATATTTTTTTACTTTTAATTAAAGGCAGAGACGACCCTAATCCTTTATTATTTCTCTTTTTAGCTTTATGCTCTGACGCACAGATACCAGGTTCGGCAGAGGGAACCTAGTGCTTATTTTAGATACTTCCGTTCCCACTTTCCGCCGGATTCTTGAGGCATTGCGTATTGACTGGGCGGAACTCAAAATGCCGCGTTTCGCCTTGCTACTAAGGCAAGGAAAATAAAATATTAAATATTTAATTGCCCCGAGTGGAAATCGAATCCGTTGGATGTTGATGACGATGTTTCGTTATGCTATTTTGAGCTACTGATAAAATACGCAATGTTTTTTATTTTCATAACTATA
>DWGR01005312.1:0-10464 GCA_018247715.1 Heliconius burneyi
TGTCACTACGATGATGCATACTGAATGTATTACACGAACAAAACCGGTTACCCGACACCGGCTACGCACTGAGTCATAAACGGTAGGTATTGTGTTGATGGAATACACATAGTATACGTGGCTTTAAGGGCGATGTTTGTGGGTTCGATTTCCAGTCGGATTATTTTCATTTGGCCCTTGTGACTAGATAATTTCGCGGCGTTGAGCTCCGTCAGTCAACACGTGGCGAAAATTGGACGTAAAACGGTATGTCTTAACACTAAGCTACAGCAGGATAGTGATTAAAAAAAAATAACAAAGAAATACTTTTATTATCGAAATGCACATGCCTTTGTAGTTTGTAAACAGATATTTACTGTGATAAAGAGTACTAATAGACGTCATGGTGACGCAGTTATAGCACTCATTAAGAATGTCAAGCGAATGACTGTGCGCGATGGTTGTGGATTCGATGCTAACTTCTGGTAAATGTTTAAATGATATTCCTTAGATAATAGTTATAGCTATTTGCAACAAATGAGTAACGGTAACGCCAATGCCGCACTTATTAGAACAAACAATAGCCAAAAAAAGTTCGGAAAGTCAGTAACGGATTCCTATCTACTGAGGTAGAAATCATGAAAGATGTGTGGAAATAAACTTTTCCAAAATATATTAAAATTAAGAATTGCTTTATATAAAAAAAATCGCAAGCACGAATATATTGAGAAGAGAGGTCCATACAATTCTTCATTTCTTGAACACTATTACGAGTATATATACATACGTATATTACGTGTTAACAACCAATCTCTTTCACGTTCTCTATATAACAGGACATTATAAAGTAATCTATAACCGCTAACTGGCACGCTCGAAAGTATCAAATAAAAAAAAATAACCAAACCTACATAACCGTGTTGAATGGCAGAATCTAGCGTTGCTTAATAAACCCAATTTGGTTAACATGGTGTAAAAATATTTCAAAAATAACCATCTCGAGGCACTGTATTCCGGGGTTCAACGCCGCACTTTGCCTCTTTAAAACGAGAAAACCAAAAAAATATATAAATATTTCATATCCCCCAGTGGGAATCAAACCCACGACTGTCGCTTTTACAGTAGAACGCATGTACGACTGCGCCACTAGGGCCCCTATATCATATCTTCATTACTTATCCTTAACATAATTTGTTATTATTATATATGGAAGACATTTAGGTAACACCCGTCTAAGTAAGCCAGGCTTCTTCGTTCAAATAGGATTTCTCCTAAGAGATTGCGTATGCTTCTATTTTAAGTAACTTCTTATGTTTAATGTAATTCATTTAATATATCAGTATGTTGGCTAATTAGTTTATTTCTTTACTTTGCCCGTGAATTTTAATAAGTAAAGTTTAAAATTATCCAAAATACTTTTTTATCAAAACTGCTATTTTTCGGCTTTACGTTGTATCCCACATATGTTATTACAGGCTTTGAGTTTGATCCCGTTCGGGGGAATTATTTTCATTTATGTTTCAGTTTTCGCGCCGCAGTGATTTCCGCCACTCAACACGGAATTATTAGGGCGTCGTGGCGCATGGGCACAAAGGTGTATCTATATCGCGATGGTTGTAGGTTCGAGCCCCACGCAATGCTTCCAGAATTAGGCAGAAAGTGGGGAACGGATTTAACACTTACCAGTAGGTTCCCTCTGCCTACTTTGCTGTGTGCGAGATACAGCGTGAAGCGTGATTTGATTAAATTAAATTTAAACACAGAATATCTCAAAAATCGGGCGGCGAGTAAAAATGTAAAATAATAACATTTTACTATGCCTTTAAAACCAATTGTTTTTAAACAACAACACTATATAATAATATAGAATCTTTCAAACAAATGTACGCAACATTAAAATTGCAGTATTAATAAATAATTGGATTTGCAGTGCGATAAGGCATGTATATACATAATATTTACCGTTTATCAGAGATACTTACTTATTAATAAAAATAAGATATATATAACAAAAATGCAAACATATTTTAATCTCAGTCTAAATCAATTTATAAAATTAGTCAAATCTCACATATTCTAACTAAATAAATATCTAAACAAATAAAGCAAAAAAACAACTTCTATCATCAAATATATAATGCATTGCCGAATTTCAAAGTACGTAGTGATATATAACTTCCCTATTTTTGTTTTACTTTACAACCATATTTCACACTATTTATTAAACTAGAGTTGGATTAACATTAGCAAGCTGAACAGTTGATCCCAGGAGTTATTCGTTCGAATTGAAAAATTCCTTTTGTTCGAATAGCCCAGGATTTATCGGTAAAGGACAGCCTTCCTTTTTGTAAGAACCGAAAGTGCAAACGAAAGTTACCTCGGGCGCTTTGAATATGTCATAAACCACTCTTAGTTGTTTCCATTCAACCCTGGCAGCAAAGCCACAGGTGAATGCTAGTATACAAATATGAACAATCCCGCGAAAGGGCTATGAGCTGCCATCCCTCGCATGCACTAAAACATATCTAAACTTAATTTCAATAGTATAACGACAAGTTAAACAACATAATGCCTTAATTATCACCAAGTTACCGCCACATCTCGATTAGTTATAGAGATCGCAGTCGACGGTAGGACGTCGACCCGCATGCCGTCTTGCTCGCACACACCAACCGAACCCATCTACCGTCCCCTTCTAACCAATTAATTTTTCGCAGCTTTTTCTTTGATACGTATTTCCACACGCCTGATTCTGCTATTCGTTGGTGAACACGCAACAATTTCTTTATATGAATAACGACATTGATTTGCCGTAGAGCTATTTGCGTTACGCGGCGTTTAGTTCCGCAACTCAAAACTCAATGTCTTTTAATTGGGCGGAAAAAAGTGAATAGCATGTGTTAAAACCAGGTGCAGCTGTTTAGCTGTTCGCCGTCTCTAGAATCGTATCATAATGGCTGATAATTTAATAATAAACAACTACATTATACAACTATTTATATTACACGGCGTTCAATTCCGCAACTCAATACACAATGTCTCTAAATTGGACGAAAACCGGAGAAAGGAATGTCCTAACACTGGAAGAAGTTATATAGTTATGCACATTAAGTTCGGCAACCTTACACTGTCTCTAATGTCTCGGTGAAAAGTGGATAACATACTGATAATATACTCATGTTACTTGATTGTCTGTTTAAGAGGTATGTAGCGGAAAATGTTTTAAGATAAATATTAGAAAAGAAAAAGCTAAAGGCCAAAACAAAATACATATAAGTAAAGTGCTTCCTTATCAATTGGCCTCCTTGTTCTTGATGTATTTATTTATTGTTATGTATTATCTTAAGCTATATCTCTCACACTACAAAGTTAGTATTAGAAAATAAAAACTAAAATATATTATTCCTTTTCCTATACTCAAGTTCATCAATTTTGTGTAGACTTATAAGTCAAAATGAAGTAAATTGCAATAAACATTGACATAAGTATTTTTTTGTATTTTTGAATATGTTAGTAACATTTCTACAATAAAAAGAGTCAATATACTGTTGAAATGAATGTTGAAGATATAATTTCAAATTATACTTGAAAGCATGTTAATATTTGTATACATTTTCCCGGATCGAGTTAGATGAAGTATGACATTGGCAGTATAGTACATTTTCACTAATCTAAGCTCTTCAATAGACTGAAACATCAAATAATCTGACCGACTTAAAATATTAGAAACATGTTAGGCATGATTTTTAAAAATTATAACATCCCCAATGAATCCCCATTCCGATTAAGAGATGTCTATTCTCCACATTCTGCTGAATTGTCGAGTCATTGGAAATATATGAGAACATAAAAAAAACGAGATACGAAGTAACAAATTAACTAATGTGATCCACGAAGCTAAATTTATTATAAATAACAACAAAAATTAATAACATAAGTCAGTCTTGCTTTCAGCCGACAAGTACATACACATTTTAATAAGCTACATCCTATATACTGCAAGTAGCAGAGTAAACAGAGGTTAAATAATGTCCCCACATACTGTACAATTTCAAGATGATGTGTAATGAGTGACAGAACTCAATGCCAAAATTTGTGTTGTTACCAGAGCAGGAAATTTTAAAATAACTCATTCCCTAAGGTAGGAATTGAACCATCAATCATCACATTTATAATCTGCCACTGTGTTGCTGTGCCACATTTGCTTCTACATACATACATCATTAACCATTACAGACAAAAAAACTAGCTTGTGATGTGAAATATAGCCTTGGCTATAAATTGTTAAATTACAATATTGCATACTAAAGAGATACTTAATGGAGGTTATGTATTATAATATTTTTTTAGCTTCACATCGTATCTTGGCTTCATAGGATACATTGAGAAAATCTAGAGTAATGACACTCTGCTCCACACGCTCTGCCAATTTTCAACACATGGTTGTTCAATGAAAGATCTTAATGTGTTACTTTTTCTTTTCGCACGGAAAGGAAATGAAAATGGTTCTTTCTTCACCACACCATAGTTGCATTTACATCAAAACAAATAAAGAAATAAAAAATAAAAAAATAGCTTCCCGCTATAGCTCGAACACAGCAGGGTAGGCAGAGGGAAGCCTGCGTTAAGACACTCCGTACACCACTTTCTCCCAAATTCTAGACGCATTGCATGTTGAGTAGCAGAAGTCAAAAACAGTGGCAGATCAAATAAAGCCAACCTTCATATATAAATATTTAGAAAATTACATCCTGTTTTAATAATTATTCCTATAACTCAATAAAAAAAAACAGCTTCAAGCTGTATCCTGCACACAGCAGGGTAGGAGTAACCTAGCATTAAGACACTCCGTTACACACTTTCTTCCATATTCTGGAGATCTTGCGTGTTGAGTGACAGAACTCAAAAACAGTGGCAGAACAAATAAAGCTAACCTTCATATATAAGTATTTGGAAAATTGCATCCCATTTTAATAATTATTGCTATAACTTTTGAACAAGTATTATAATTGAGATGTTACTAGTAGTATTTGACGTTTGCTTTATTATAAAATAACCAATTAATTATGCAAAATCATCAAAAATATCATTACATATAGTTGTTAATAAAAAAAAACAGCTTCAAGCTGTATCTCACACGCAGTGGGGTAGGCAGAGAAATATTTCACTTAATTTTTAGTTTAATATCTATATTGAATTAGGAAGCCAATAAGTAAATGCATAAAACAAATATATATTACCAGTATTTTAACGGCCAACGAAGCAATTAACAGCCAACAAAAAAATATACAACATTCATCTACTACGTCTAAATATTTCGATTAAGCAAAACTACCCACATTAAAAATATTAATAAAAAAACATGGCGACAACGACGCCACGAATGGAAATAAATTTAATATTTTTTATTGTTTGTTATGCAGAACATAATTACATACAATTTACGTTACAATAAATATAAGCGTCGGAATTTCTATTTAGTACTGTTACTTTCTCAACAAAGTTCATATTGAAATAATACAAGAGATTGGCCAATAGAAAAAATTTAGAGAGAAAGAATTATAATAAATATACTCACATTATGTTCTTCAGGCACGCAATGGCAAGAATTATTCGTTTTTGCACAAATATAATAACACAAATAATGAAAATCGGAACCGGCCAGCTAGCAGAATCGTGAACGTGAAGTCTCAGCCAGAAGAAAGAAAAATGGTTGTACAATGGCAAGTGGTAAAATGCATTTTCGTTCAGAAATGTAATTTGGATATAAAATATATTTTGAGAATATTTTTTTTATTTTAAAATATATAAAATGTACCGTGTTCTTAATTATTTAATATTGATTTGTAATTGGATGAAAATCTTAATTATATTAAATATTTACTAATTAAGTATAATAAATGTTACAAGTCGACAAACGTGAAACGTCGAAAAACTAATCTCTAACAATAATCAGTAACAATATTAAAAGTAAAGTAGCCTCAGTTTTGATCATGATTAAAATCCTGCGATATATATTAACTATATTACTTAATAATAAAATAAAGGCATTTTAATATTGTTTTTATTTATTTAATACATTATTACACTAACATTAATTAATCTCAAAAAGAATATAGAAAAAAAAAATAAACATTGGAGTAAGGGCGGCCTTATCACCACGGGTTATCTCTTCCAAGCAACCCCTACTATGAAAAAGAAAAAAAAAACAGGATATTTTAGTTTAGTGTACAAATGTTCACTGCTTTAGTACATAGTAATAAACTTACTTAAGAGTTGCATACTATAAATTACATTAAAAAAATACGTACGTAACTATATAAATATATAAAAAATACATAAATCAAACAATAAATAACTAATAAAAATATAAAATTACATTTTAATCGGCCTGAGTGGGGCATGTACATCATATATTTCGATCAAAGTCGAGTTGAAAATTTGTCATCCAATGTGGACGCATTAAGAACAACATCTCAGTCGATTAAGCTAAGGTCTGTCAGAAAGTTGTCCTAAAACTCTTGAAGCGGCGTCGCGTAACGATGATGGGTTTGGTTTTAGGTTGTCATATTCTATATGATAGACATAATAAGTCGTGATAAGAGAAAGCTTCGGCCGAGAATTGTCTTTAAGCACTAACACGATCAAGGGATAATTAGGAGGTCGAGTAACGAAGGTGTACAGTCAGGAAAGATGTGTTGCTTTGTTAGTATTAAGTATATGGAGATTACTAATATTAATTATCTCAATGAGGTGTTTTGATCGGGAATCAATTAAGCAGATATTAAAATCCCCCATGATAATTGTATGGTCTCCATTAGGAACATATTTCTCCAACAGAGCTTCAAAATTACTAAAGTAGTCTATTCGTAGGGAGGGACTATATACGAGTACAACTCCTAGTTCCTAGCTTCAGAGAGCCAAATAGACGTTCAATGAGCAGATGTTCCGCTGATTCCAAATCTTCAGGAGTGGATTTGCTAAGAATATTAAAAAGTATGTTGCTTCGTAAGTAGATAATAATTTCAAGTAATATGTACCATTTATACACCCACCAGCTCACACACAGTATGCCTATTTATAAAAATCATATTAAGAATCATAAAAAAGCCTTAGCATAAAAAAATAAAGAAAGTGAAACGTGAAAAAAAAAATGTATCAAACAATAATAATAATAATAAAGATATCTTTATACAGAAATGGTTATGAATTGTTAAAATTATTTACTTACTCAAAAGATTTCTAAGCGCAAACGTTAACTCGTTGACAGCTGTCAGTTGTCAATGATGACATGATGACAGATCAAATACAAATTAAAATTTCGTTAACAAAAAAAAAGAGAAAAATAGTAAAGTAAAGAAATACTATAAAAAACCCAATTGATTAGAGAATAAAATTATGGGAAATAAAACAACGCAGAACACCAGTGAATACGTACAACGGTACCCGTGGTATGCAAGCGAATCATCATGCCGGGTCAAGATCACTTTTTCATGTTGCGTTTAGGCCGGTTAGCGAGCGTTGTTGGAGGTGTTCTTGTTTTCTGGATAATGACGTCAGTAGCCCCCGGGCCAGCAGACGACAAGTGAACGTTGGAGAGGCTAGGAATGCTGTTCAGTTCCAATCTCGAGCTGATGCGGTGTCGACACTCATCTGGTCCAATTATAAACACAACTCCATCTTTAGTCCAACAGTTTGAGAGGCCAACAATCTGTCTAGCAGCCATAAAGGCATCATGTCTACTTTTAGTGAAGAATTCAGAAATTGTAATACCAGATCCTTTAAGTTTGGTTTTGGCATACCAGACTTGATTCCTAACCGATAATTGCTTGAATTTTATTAGCAGTGCACGATGCTTATCGCTCTTAGAGCTGCCAATACAATGACAACGACTGATATCCGGTATATTGAGTTTAGGCATGTGCAGACGGAGTGACAAAGATTCAAGTATCTCTTTATTAATATCTTCAGATTTTGTTTCTTTTAAGCCATGAAACCAATAAAACCTTTTTCCTGCTGATCATTTCAAGCCGATCTTGTTACTTACTAACACATTTCACTTGAAGCTGTAGGTTTTCAAGAGAAGAAAGTATAAATGATTTAAAAGAACTAAATTGAGTGGCCAGATTTGATGTAGGACTTATTGCTGGGATAGCTGTGTTCAAGTTCTTCTGAAATTCAGCCATAGTGGAGCTAAAGTGCAGTGCCAAGTCATCAATGGATTGCTTGATAGAGTCCATTGTATGAAAGTGAAGTGATACAGAACTTTTGTGAACTTTTAGGCAATAAAGAAAGTTGTAAGAACTTACTGCTTGTAGGATAGTAACTATTAGCAAATATTCATTAAATAAAAACTATTGAAACTAATTTAAATTCAAAAATAAAGTGGAGCTGACAAAAAAACTTTTTGGTCTTTTGTGCACCCCCTTTTTTTTCTTAATTAGTATTAAAGATTAACATCTTTATTTTTTTACTACACTAAGATTTTAAAAATAATATAGAATGAAGTCGAAACACTAATAATCTTGCCTATTATAATTTCTATGGAAAATTAAATTTTAATTTAATTTATATAAGAAAATACAAATTTAATAAAATATTTTATTTTATTTATCCTAGGTACAACACTATCATGTCACAAATAATGATTGGACAGAATACCAATAGTCGGTGGTGTCAAAATGACAAATATTTAGCAATCAAAATTTGTGTACTTTTAAACTATAGTGATTAGAGTATGTTGAAGCTTAATTTAACAAGCAATGGCTTGGATATTCTATTTATTTAAAAAAAGTACTATCATGCTGTATTTCACACATATGAGGGTAGGCAGACGAAATTTGGGAACCTAGTGTTATGATACTTCCATTCCCCACTTTCTGCTAAATACTGGACGCATTGAGTTGCTCAAAATAATAATAAATATAAATTTTGTTATCATAAATTATATTTTAAAGACGCAGGCAACTGGTTTAGTCGTGCTCGTGGCGCGGGGGAACAAGTCTGCGAATATAAACAGGGCACTGTATGTTGCAAAGCGGCGGGCAAAGCGCGGAAGTTAAGTTCTGTCACTCAACACGCACTGCCTAAAGAACTCGGCGGACAGGGGGAAAAGGAAGTGGTCTAATAGGAAAGGAGTGTTTTACATTTGTTAAATTAGTTTCAACCTCAGGTTCTCCCAGCGTAAAGCGTGAAAATATTTTAATACATGCGGCAAAAATTTTAAACTGATTGTGTATTTTGTAATATTCAAATTGTAAATATATAATTCTCGCACCAAATAATCTATATATAAGTGGCCATTATACTATTACAGCTTTGTAGGATTGGCCAGCACTACAACAAATAGTTATCTTAATACAATTATATAATTATTTTATATACAAAACAAAGACAATTGTGCATTGAAATTCGAAGCATGTCAACCTTAAACGTATATTTTGAAATGAACTTAATTACTGTATACTGCCATTACAAATACAATATAATATTTATTTTTGAAATATTACGCCGTTTTTTTATAAAATATGTTCACGTTAAACAAAATTATGGATTCTAATATAAATAGCAGAAATTCGTTATTGCTTCAAAGAGAAAACGCAGCGTTGGATCCGCCACTCAACAAGCAATTTCTCAAACTCGGGCAATAATTGGAGAATAGTGTTTTAACACTAACTTTATTCTGGTTGTAATTGGTGTTTATTCTGCAGGAAGCAGCTTAAAGCTAAAGAAAAAAAGATAATGTGCTAATAGCTGTTATAAATTATGGTTTCTTCATTAAAGTCCGTTGAGTTCTGCCACTCAACACACTATGCCTCCAGAATTCGGCAGAAAGCAAGGACGGGAGTATCTTAACACTAGGTTCCCTCTGCCTACCCTGCTGTGTGCGGGATACAGCGTGAAGCTGATTGATTGATTTGATTGTTAAAGTTCTTTATCTCGGCTTTTTAAAATAAATCGCTATAGTGTGTATCTAACGCGCGCTGTGTGCGCTATATGTGAAGCACGCGCGGTAAATTGCGCAGAACGCGTATTTCGATATCTGCACATAGACGCCCGCTCACGCCGCACCGATTGCGCCAGTTGCAAGAAAAGATCATAAGAAAAGAAAAACAAATCATTTTGAAATATAAAAAACAGTCACTACAAAATGAGTGAATTTATAAATTAACAAAAAAGGAAAAACAATGAGCTGCTAAGTTCAATAATGATGCAATAGAATATGGAACAATAATCCAAACTTAGCTCTTGTCATGAATTATCTGTGCTTCAGACATCAAATCAACAGTGATATTTGACAGGTTACACAAAGTATTTACAAACAAAAATAATAATTACTTGCATTACAATTTAAGAAGAACAATTTAGTCATCAATAAGCACGCTCGGACCGCCATACATTAGAACTAAACTGAACTGAATAATAACGACTAATAATATAACGTTTACACACATAGTAAGATAACGTTATAACCACAATAATATA